>CATIWF010014571.1:0-196006 GCA_949630135.1 Balakata baccata | reverse complement strand
CATTTTGAGCATATGAATACATTAATTCATAGTCCTCATGTCAAGGAACATATATCCGGGTCTTTTTCCCAAAACCGAGTTGTGGGACCCACCCGAATAATCCTCTCAAAATGGCTCATAATCACATTTTTTCCAACAAATCAATTTTGATCTGTTGTAGAATGAGGGAAATCCTTGTCTGCAATTATGTGATTTTTGTGCTGCTTTTTTCTTTTTTCCTTTGAAGATGATATGGTAATTAGATCCGTTCCACTCTGAATCCAATTCAAACGACCGAAGTTTTCATTATTTTTATGCTCTGTTCCGAATACGTTCTGACCTCGAAATTTTTCGAGATGGCGACGAATAAAAATATGTTTTTCATTTAAAAAATTATGCAATTGACTAAAATAATAAAAGAAAATAAATATTTTCAATAAAATTTGGGATCTTGATTCCCATGTGGATTCGTAATTTTTCTTCGTCGGGAAATGGGATAGGATTGGAGACGGGATGGAATTTGCAGAATCGGGGATGAGAATAGTGAATTTCGCTCGTATACGTTCCGTTGCCGCTCGTATTTTGAAGTTCTTGATTTTGAATTTTGATCTATATTATATGATGCAAGTTTTTTTATCCCACTAAATATTTGAATTCAATATTTCATAAATCTGATTACTAGATTCGTATGAATCTACATATATTTCATTTCTTGTTATAGCATACTTTTACCTTCTGGCATTAGGCTGAATCTTATTAATTATATGGTTGTGAGTTTTTTAAAATAATCTTCTGATTTTGAATTTCATGAGGCATGATGAGATAGTAGCTTTTGCAAGTTTTTTCTAATTCACGAGGCATGTTTTTGCTTTCCTTTTTTCTGTTTCTCTTTGAATGAAGGCCAGCACTTGCCTTTAATTGTTAGAAAACTATTGTTATTTCCTAATGTTTGTTGTGCTGAGTCATTCTAATGTTAGAAAAATGTGATTAATGACCATTTTGAAAGTGATATTGTAATATCTAGCGATTTAAATCCTGATAGCATGTGAATACTAGCGGGCATGCCGGTCTAGTCGAAGTCTAAATTTAAATTTATAGAAGAATGACATATTATAAGGGAAAATAAATATGTATATTATTATTTAGAAATTAAAAAGATTTGGTGCAAGAACTGGAAAAAAATAAAATTATCCTGCAGATAAAATCGATATTGTCAAATTTGTTAGGAGAAACTTATAAGAAGTAGGGAATTATGTGGTGGAAGTGAAATTTTTTATAATTAAATTTTAATTAAGATTAATTAAGTTAATGAACTAATAGGAAGAAAGATTAAGTTAATTGGTGAGACCCACTCATTAAATCTAAGTATAAAAGACAAACTTGAAAACTTTTCTACCAAAAGTCTTCATCTTCTTCATCTTATTCTCCCTTGGCCGACCACTCCACATTCCCTAGCTCAAACCTGCATTTTTTTATATCTCATCAAGCTTCTAAAAGAGTGGAAAAGAAGAATTGAGAGAGAAAAACCAAATAATCAAAGAGATTTCACTATAAGTGAGCAAGAGAGCAAGAAATGAATGAGGAAATGAAAGAGAAAGGAAAAAAAAGAAAGAAATTTTGGCCAACATGCGGAATCGTCAATGTGAGTTTCTTCTTCTTAAATTCAACTTTTTTCCATCTATTTTGAGACCCATGTAGATGTTGGTTGTGTTTGGAATTGATAGATTAGGGTTTGTTGGATGTTATGTGAATTTGTGTTGTGATATGTTGGATTGTTGGGGAATGATGGAATTAGGCAATATATGATTGTGAATTATAATTTTGTGGCTTGAAAATTGAAGAAATAAGACTTATGAAAATGTATTTGGAGCTGCCTAATGAAGGGAAATAGAGAAAATGATGTTTAGAAGTAATTAATGGTGATTATATAACTTGAAAGTGACGAATGTTAAAGAAAAAAATATAAAATAAGTGGAGCTAATTTGTTTGGAAAGAATGAAGTGAATGACTATTGATTATTATGAATATAAATAAGGTAAAGAGAGGAGAAAATAAAGATATAGAAAGAGGTAGAAAATCATTAAGAACACTAGATATTAATCATGCATAAGCATTGATTATATGCGTAACATTAAATGAAATCTTATTTATTATGTTAAGGTCAAACAAGTGGACAAAAAGTGTCAATCAAGAGGTGGACAAAGAGAAGGAAAAGACTATCTAATAAGTGAAGAAAAGAAAAGAAAAAGATGAGATTGAGGGCTGATTAGGCATGTGTTTTTTTAATAAAAATCTTGCATGTCATAATAACTATAAAAAATGTGTGTAATGTTTGCTATATATGTGATTTGAAATATTGTATGTTAAATTATTGCCATTAAAATTATGTGGTAAAATGGTGTGAAATGTTAAAGTTTATGAATGTATTTATAATCTGGAAATTTTGGGCATAGACATGATTACATAAGGTTATTGAGTTAATTAATTTGCAAATAGATGACATGTTATAAACTCATTGGAACAGCCTCGACAAATTTAATCATAACTTGTGTTGTAGTAATTGGATTGATAAGAAACTAATTGGAAATGACATTTAACTCATAGTACTAAAAATATTATGGGGAACATAAGTTGTAATTTGGATTATAACTATGCCAAATATTGATTACAAAATCTTAGACCTAGAAGTACTAAAAAAATACTGGGCATATTTTGATTAAACACTACCCGGTAAATTGGCCATAACTTTTAATAGAAAATTCGGATTCCAGTGATGCTTTTTGTGAAATCGAGCTAAGATAATAAGCTAAAAATTCATAGAAGACTATAGGATTTGAATCAATATAGAAATGGGCCGAAATTGAAGCCCAAACACAGTGCTAGAGTCTGCCATGAGTTTGTAAATTTATATTTTGGTATTTTTTACATGGTGTGATTTGTATATATTAATTGTTGGGAATTTTATTTTATGTGAACATGTGGAAATATGATATATATGATATACTTGTAAAAAAAAAAGAGCAATAAATTTATGATAACAAAAAATATCAAAACCCAAATATACCTTGCCTTGAACTAGAATAGTGGATAGTTTGGCATGCCAATCAGAGTGAAAATGGAATGCGTGCAATAAAGTATTGTAAAACTGGAAATAACACTATAAAAAAAAGCCGGTAATGGCAAATAAATAAAAAGCCGGTGATGTCATTATTTTAAAAAGGCTGACAATGGCAAATTAATTAGAAAGCCAATGATGATATTATTTTAAAAAGACCAGGAATGATAATCTCATATTCTTATTAATGATTTTGGAAACATGTGTTATGGACTTGAACAAAAATAATAAGGAAAAAGAAAAATATTATGAATAAGGTTAATTTAGGTAAGACCTTTGCAACCATGTTAAGTATGAAATAATTATGTTCACATTGTATAATAAATTGTGATTAAATGTGGATTTATATTTGAAGTATGAATCATGAAATTTTGACATATTTATTTCTATCTATGTATGTAAAATTTTTATCTTTTGAAATACCATTAAGCTAATAGCTTAGCACACGTAAATTCCTCGCGCATGTCCAAAAAAATTAGAAATCTAAAGTAGTTGTAAAAAGAAGGGAATCCAATCAATAGCAACTTAAAGTCTCAAATTATTTTTAGTTTATTTTGTTAAAATCTTATAATAACTAATTAAAAATTTCTTCCATATAGAATATAATGGGGTGTATTACACATATTTTGAGTATAATATTATTGTAAATATATGTTTAATTACAAGATATGAATTACAAATTTTGGAGTGTGCAAAATTTTTAATTGGCTGTACCCTTAGTTTAAAGTAAAAATATTAATGTTAATATTAATAATAAAAAAATATATCAGTATTTTCATATAGCGAAATTTTCAACACAAGCAAGCCGGCAACACTCTCATACATTGCAATTTTAGAGTGGGATAAAGAATGTTACATACATTCGGTGGGTTCTAAATATGTGAGGACTATAAATTGTAATATTCATATGCTTAAAACGGTGAATATGCAAAAAATGAGAATTTTACATAAAATTACCTCTATTTTTGTTTTTTGTTTTTATCAAATGTGTTTTTCATCCTTATATTATTTTTCAATTTTATCCTTTTTTTTTCCTTCTCTCTCATCTCTCTATCTCTCGATCTCTAAGAATGATGGGGAAGAATGAGAGCACATATACATCACTGGAACTGTTTTTGAAGATCGGTCTCATTGAAATAACTGCACGAAATACCATCGCCAATAACAAAGTCACAAAATTTTGTCTTCTTAGTTTAGTATAGCTGCCCTTTTTTACAAAGTAGCTATAGAAAAGAGGGGCACTGAGTGCTAAAGAAAAAGGTAAAGATTAAAATATATGCAATATTGTTGTATCGTAATAAGGAACTTGGAAATTAATGTACTATTATCACACAAATTACGTATTATTTTTTTACTCTATAATCTCATTGTCTCTATTTACTTCTTTTGGCTGTTTTGTGTAGAATTGCATATTCAAACTGCCCACTTTTTTAAAGAAAATTCAAGAACACAAAGAAAATCTATTAAATTCATTGCCATAATTCTATTTTAGTTTGTTTGAGAGATTTGATATTATTGCTGATTATTAAGGATTATATATACTTTTTGTAGTGTTATTAATTATTGTTTATTCTTCTTAGTGAAATCACCAAGGTATTCCCAAAGTATACTCAAAGAATTCTCAAGGTATTCTTAAGATATACTTAAGGTATCCCTAATGAATTCTTAAAGTACTCCCAAAGTATATCTAATGTATTCTCAAAATATACTGAGGTATACTCAATGTATATCGAACCAAGGTATACCTAAGGTATTCCCACAGTATACCTAAGATATACTAGAGATATATCCAATATGTACTTTTTGGTATACTTTGGGGTATTTTTTAAGTATAGGTATTTTTGTAATATTTTTTGGTGCTTTTAGTAGTTTTGAAAAAAGTTTTAAGTGAAGATATTATTGTACTATTTTAGGATTTTTTTGACATTTTTGAAAATTTCTCTAAAAAAATCGATACTCAAAGTAAGCTCTTGCTAAAGAGAAAGAGAGTGAAATGTGGATTATCTCACATAGAAAAATGTAAAGTTAGGAATCGGGCTAATACATGGATGGGTAACTTGCACACATGAATTCCAAGTTGAAATGCATAGTCTAGTCAAGCCCAACTTGGAAGTGCACGACATGGCATGAGGGTGTGCCCATGATGCTGTCTCACATGCGCGATAAAAATTTTTTCCAGAATTTTGTCTTTTGAGCTTCTTCTGCACAAAAGTTATAAATATAAATATGTATATTATTGGTCACAATATGGATGTTACAAAGATTTAATTTGTAACATTAATGGACATTTATTCACAATTATGGATCATAATTTGTATGTTACGAAGACTTTATGAGTAGCCACAATGAAGAAATTAATCACATTTATTTCTTCTTTCCTCCCCATTAGTAGAAATAGATGATCTCCTTCCATGTTGAAGGCACACCATTTTACACACCTTTGAACTTTTGTTCTTTTCTTTCTTTCGTTCTTCACGTAATAGAGTAAAACACAGTCAGTTCGTTGTGAGTGAACTTTGTAGTGTTCAATCTTTACTCGATATCTGTTGTATTCTAGGAGACAAATGCAGTGAACCTAAACATTAGTGGTAGGAAGCGATGCCTCAAATCATTCCTTGAGCTTTCTTTTATGCTCTTGACTTTCTCTTGATTAACAATATTCTATCACATTCCCAACATTTAATGCATTGATTAGAAATTCTAGGTTAAATTTCTAAGACAGAGATTTAATCAAAGTAAACCTAATAATTTTAATTTTAATGTTAAAGGATTTCATTATTTGAAAGACTAATTGAGTCATCATATATCTCTTGACATGGACCAACACTAAGGAAATAAAAATAATAATAATAATAATAATAATAATAATAATAATAATAATAAGAAAAAGAAAACAAACTTTTAAGGTGCATTATGTAAGAAAGTTGAATTAGTGTATAAATGATGTGGTACATTAAGTTAGATTGAATCTACTATCTACCTAAAAATTTTTGGTGAAAAAGTCTCAACACACTATTTATTATCGTTAAAGGCTGAGTCAAACTACGAGCTTCTTGAGTTTGATTCATAAAATATTTCAATTCAATTCCATAATATTTTTTGGATTAGTAAAAACTTACATGTAGAACAAAATTCGGTGTGTTTTATATGCTTCGGTGGAGTTGAATTACTAGAACCAGACTCAATTTCACAACACAAGCATCTTTTGGTCTCCAAATTACTTAAGAGAGAACCGAAATTTCAGAGAGAATGAACTGAGGGAGAGGAATTAGTTTTCTATGTAATATTCTTTTCTGTAACTTCTAATTATAAGTTGTTTTAGAAAATAACTTCCTCTTTTATATTATATAATTCATGTCTTGGGCTAGGTCAAATCCATAAAGGCAGCCTAAACCCATAACCCAATATCTTCCACTTACCCATAATGGGCTTGGCTCATCCTAAAACTTCATTCCAAAATTTTAATTTTAAATAGAGAATCATTCATACAGATAAACATGTTGTATGAACTGAAGCACACAAATTGTGGGAGCTCCAATATACAAACCTAACCATAGACTATATAGGTGACATCAATCTAACAACGTAATTTATTTATGATATTATGTTTATTTACCCTAAGTATTTTTTCTTAATACACATGATCATGCATTATTCAATCCCTTAAGAATCCATACTCAGCTTACTCTTACAATTAGTAACATTTTAAGTTATTTCAAGCTTCCTAAAGCGAAATAACTTTGGCCAATGAATACAAGTAATGAGTGTGTAAGCAAAAATACACTTTTCTTTTGCTGTCATACCAATCGGATCTAAATTAACTTACTTTTCTAAGAGTGTTCTATTAAGTCGAATCATAATAATCTCTTAATTATAGGATACATCCTGAGATAGCTAACATTAATTCGTCACTTTATGATACAGTCAAAAGTCGCAAAGGGTAAGAAATGTGAAATTCGTAATATAAATTTCTAGGATTCACATAGCGAAGAATCAAGGATCCATTATTTCACTTCCTAACAAAATCTTGAAGTAAACTCGAGGTTTAACCCACAAGAGTACGAGCCAATCGTAGAATGGCAAATGTCCTCCCAGAGTCAATCTCATAAGGAATCACTAACTTAAATTCCTAATTACTTAATTACCAAAAAGCGCGAAATGCAACCTAAACACTTTAATTCGTTTAATTTGATTTTGATTATAACTAATGTAATATAAATTAAATTGCAAATAAGATTAATGAATAAAAGCGATGGATTAATCAGGTACTCAATTTCACTCCCCCAATTCTGTATTTCCCTCCCAATGTGTTAAATTCACATAATCAATATTTCCTAGCGATTACCCTATACATTAGCTAATAAAATCAATGAATTAACTAATGTCTAATCCAATTTTTAGGTTAGATTAAAGATAATGTATCTAATAATTAAACCCGAACATTTTCATTCCTAATTCAATCATTGGTGGTCAATCAATTATCAAACTAGATATGAATAAAGAATAATTGAATTAAAATGGAAAATAATAATTCAATCAATAAGATAAAGGGAGTTCATACAAAATTTGGGTTGCTAACCAACCATCTAGAATGAATTTAGCCTAACATATATACTAAATATATCAATCTAATGTTAATCTCCAAACCAAAATTACATTAGAAATAAAAAAGAAGAAGAAGGGTTATAACGCTCCTTTTAATTAATAAAATCTGGAAATTTAAGGTTGGTGGTCTCTAATCCTTCAAGCCCAAGTCAAATCAATCTTCAAGAGCAAAAATATCCCTCCTCTTTCAACAAGTCTACTGGAAGGTCATATTACACACCAATAAGTCCCTTGTATGTGTAAAAGAATTGGAGAAGAGAAAGAAGATTCAAAATTACAAGAGTAGCTAACCCTTATCCTAGAGAAAAAGATGAAATAAATAGTCTATTTGAGTCCTAAACTAAGTGTAACTCCCCAAATATGTTAATGAGTGAAAAACCACATAAGAATTGGCAAAAGTCGAATTTGGGCAGTTAGGAGCAATTCAGCAACGTTCAAGGCATCACGGGCATGATGGGTTTCACGAGGTCATGACAAGTACATGTTGTCTTCTCCTGCCCAAGTGTCACAAGGTTGTGACGGTTGTCACGTACGTGATAGCAGCTTGCTGTCCTCTCTTTATCACGAGTCCGTGATGATCGTCACTTGCTAGTGGTGGCTTTCTTTTCCAACAATCAATCTTTTTGCTTCTTTAAACAACTCCAATTGTCTCTTCCACAATCCAAAACATTTCCACGGCTCAATTAAACCTTCAAAACACTCTTCTTATGATTCTTTCCCCCACTCACGACCTAGAAATATTAAAAATACAATTAAGTACCAAATCAAATAAAAAATTACATAAAACAATAAATCTAAACAATTAAAAATACATATAAAACTATAACAAAAATAGACACATCAAACTACCCTACACTTAGACATTGCTTGTCCCTAAGCAATTCCTAACTATGGAAAACTAAACACACACAAATAAAAAAAAAATATAAGACACAAACAATGAACTACATTACCCAATTTTAAGCTCAATTATCCTAAGCTTCACTAATGCACTCATTATGCCAACAATATAGTTCCATTACTAACCATGCTAAAAACAACCTCAATTCCAATCTCACATTCTTATTCAAAAGGCAACTTAATATGATCCATTGTCACTTCGCATACAAAGTAGAAAGTAATCTAATTAAGCTAGTTATTTGCACAAATCAAAAGTACATGCATCAACTATCCACACTTGTCTCTTTACATCTCTCAATTCTCTCAAGTGTTTAGGCAATAGTTTCAAGCAAACACTTATTCATAACATAGCAAGCACTTCTATAGGTTTGCACTCTAATCCAATCTCCACCCTTACAATATTATCAAGATACATATCAAGAGGTCTTTTAACAGGTTGTAATAGGGCTAAGGTGATAGGATATGGAAAAGGGGAAAATATGACATAATAACCATAAGATACTAGCAAATAAAATAGAGGTTATCAATTTATTTTACTTCTATGGTCATTGAGATGAGTTCACCATGGTTAGTAGTATCACACCTTAGATAATGTCACTTTCCTCACATAAGCTTAACGTTTGCCCCTTTTTTTCTTTTTAATTTTCTTTTGACTCTGTTTTTTTTTTCTTTACTCTTTTTATTTTTGAAAGGATGCAAACAACAGGTTGATTGACTATCTACTACCAACTCTTGAGTTTCACTTATCAGAATTCATCATATACAATTATAAGCACATACTATAGAAAGTATAATTATTAAGTATTAGCCTTTAAGTATCTACTAAATCCTATGATTAAGGGTAACATAAATGAGAAAAATAAAAATGGGGTTGAATTGGGTAACCATGATGTGGTTAAACAAAGAAAGAAAGGGAAAAGGCTTAAAATGGGTCGACTAAAGGGTAATGTCAAGGTAGGCTACAAAAGCAAGCCAAAACGGGAAATCCTAATTGCCTATAATATCTAAGTGTCTTGACAATAAAAATTATAACCTTAATCAATATTTAAATACAAATTTTATAGTAATCGTACCGTGTTTGAATATAAAAACACTCATGAAAGAAACAAAATTGTTTACAAATGATGTTCTTTATATGGCTTAAAAGGTCGTGAAAAAGATTAAAAAAAAAAGTAGTATACAAGTGTTAGGGATTTGACGCATAGCCATTGACACAAACAAACTCATAGCCTAATTGAATTAAATATTTACACTTTATTTTCAAAGCAAGTAACCATATTAAGTAATATTTGACTAAAAGTGTGTCGATAAAATTAAGATCACTCTAAGCTCATTAATCATGTAACTCTATTCACAGCAAAATTTAGCATTCATTAGCTATCATAGGTAATAATTGAAATAAAACCAGGCAAATGAGTTTTCACACAAAAGAAACTAACAATTTTTTTCAAAAATTACGCATTAACATCAAAACTAAAGACATTTAATCACAGTTAAACAAACAAAACATGCATCTCAAGGGATAAGGCTCTCACCCCACACTTACAAGAGGCATTGTCCTCAATGACAAAAATTAAAACTTAAAAAGAAGAGTAAGGTAAAAGAATACTCCCCTGAGATAAGATGCCACATTGTGGTGGAGGGTAGCAATCAAGGAGCTACTGGAGCTGAACATAGTGATAGGCCTTGATATGCTAAAAGCAATTTACTCATATTTCTCATCAGTAGTTTCGTGCGAACTCGAGCCATCATTGTGCTCATTGAGCGCCTTAAAGCAAGGTGGCTATTATGCCATCTTCTTGAACTTGTCCATGGTGAAATCGCAGCAAAATGGAAAAAGAAAGAAGAAAATGGACAGTTACGGACTGGGTGTTATAGGTCTGGAATGAATGGAGTTTAGCTTGAAAAAGGTTTGTGGTTGGGCATTCGGGTTTGAAAGAAGAAGAAAGTAAAAAGAGAAAAGAAAAAGTAGAGAGAATAAGGATAATGATTGTGAGTGATTGCTGTGGTGGAAATGAGTTTGAGGTGGATAAGGTTAGGATTTGGAGAAAGGGGAAAGAAGAAGAAGGGATGGGAGGTTGGCAGGTTCATAGAAAAAAAATAGGTTAGGGTTAAATTGTAAGGGTTAATGAGGGTTAAAAAATGCTAAATAAATAGAAAAAATAAATAAATAAGTAAAACAAGAGTAAAATAACTTAAAATAATAAATAAATTAAATTATACCATTTTATTTATTTATTTATTTTTTTTATTTTTTTCACTAAATGAAAAATGATAACATAATAAAAAATTATTAAATAGTGGTGTTAGTGTCACGAGTTTGTGACACCCATCACGTGCTCATGATGGGTTGCTGCTGGGCCATTATCGTGTGCACATGATGAGTGTCGTGCCCGTAATAATGGCTTCAGCTGCTTCCAGCATCATGTGCTCGTGATAGTTGTCGCGTGCTCATAACGGCTATATGCCGCAAAAGAAATGTTTAAATGTTATCGCGCCCTCACGAAGCTTAGCACACTTGTGATCGTGACTCAAGAACAACCATGCATCACAAGCATCTGATGGCCATCACGAGGTCGTGAGTATCCTATAAACAACCACTATACTTACCTGATTTGCTTCATACTTGCATAACCCATTTTTTTTCACCTCCAAAGTCCAAAACCATAATCAACTCCTCCAATACTCCACATTAAGCAACTCCTACAAGATAAATGGAAATTAGGCATAAAAAAAAAATTGAAAACTCAATCAATCAAATTAAAATCTAAAAGTAAAGAGAAATTCAAACTAAAACTTAGATTGCCTCCTAAGAAGCACCATATTTACTGTCTAGATAAGACATTGCTGATTCTTTTCTTTTCTTTTAAGGTGGGCGTGTATCCACCTTAAACTTGTCATATGTTCCTATCACAAACACTGTATATCCAAACTCATCTCTTCTTTGCTGATTATTCAAACCATCGCTATTAGCATAGTCAATGTACAAATAATCATTCACAGTTAGACTAAAAGAATAAGATGGAGGATCAAACATTTTAAGCTCAATGGTCACCCTTAAGACTGTCATAGTCAATTTACCACACTTAATATCAATAATCGCCTCAGTTATGGCTATAAATGGTAGACTAAGAAGAATTACTTAATTGTCACTACTCACTTCAGAATTAGGCATGTCAATTACCACAAAATCCACAGACACAATTAACTTACCAATTTATACCAATAAATCTTCAATTATACCTTTCAGAATCTTTAATGACCCATCTACTAATTATAGGCCTATATTAGTAGGCTGTAACTTAAACTCAATTGCTTTTACAACAAGTAAGACATTAAATTGAAGCTAGCCCCCAAATCAAGCATTGCATTTATTTCCTTTTTACCTACAGTTATATCTACCATGAAACTTTGAGGGTCTTTCCTCTTTTTAGGCAACTACTGCTCAAGAAATTTAAAAGCTGATTCAAGTATCAAAACCTTTCTTTATTCCGAAATTTCTTCTTATTTGACAGTAACTCCTTGACAAATTTAACATAAGATGATATTTTCCTAACATCATTCAACAAAGGGACATTAATATCAGTTTTAGAGAGCAATTTAAAAATATCAGAGAATATCTTATCTTTTTTTCTGCTCCTTTAGTCTGTTATGGAATGGTATAGGACACCTATAGGGCTCAGGTGCCTTATGCAATTTAGGCTCTAGAAATGCCTCCTTTTCGTCCTCCTTAATTCCACCTTCAACATCATTTTTCTCCTCTTTAGGAGTGCCTGCAAAAGAAAAATTTACCAAGTCAGTTTCTAAATTAATTTCTTCACTAGAAGTCTTACCATAATCAAGCACATTGATTGCTTTTGTTTTCTCAATTTGACTTGGCAACCTCTTTTTTTGTTTTTTTGAATAGTCTTAGCTATTTGTCCAATTTGGATCTCCAATCTTTTAAATGAAGCATCATGGAATCTATCCTTATGTCTGTCCTTTCATGCTTGTCTTGAGTAGCCATGATAAAATTATTCAAAGTTTCTTCCAATGAGGTAGGTGCGTAAAAGGGTCCAATTTGATTTTAAATAGGGTAGGTAGATGGATGTGAAGCTCTGTGTAGTGATACTGTAGGGGGTTTTAATTCTTGACGATTTAGGGAGGATTTTGATCAATGTTTTTCCATGAAAAATTAGGATGATTTCTCTAGCTTAACTTGTACGTATTGGAGTAGGGATTGTTTTGTTGCCTCTATTGGAAGGAATTCATAGCTTGATTTTGCTCTATATCAGTACTTGCACAAGAATCTAAATTGGGGTAAACGTTAGCTCTATGCCTATAAACACTGCAAAATACCACACACCTTATTAATAGGTGCATTTATATTGTTGACAAGTTTCCTCACTTGTTAGTCAGCTCTATGATTTGAGAAGTAAACTCATTCCCATTAGACACTTCATTTACTACAGCTTTCCTCCTTTTCACACTCTTTCATTGGGAATTAGCTTTCAACATCTCATAGATATCAAAAACTTCTTGGGCTGTCTTTTCCCATATTGTCACCCTAGCAGCATTATCTACTATGCATTGATATTGCTAGGTCAACCCATTATAAAAGGCTTGATTAGTTACTGGAAATGAATATCCATGGTGAGACACTGAAGTAATAGCATTTTGAACCTATCCCAAGCCTCATGGAAAGTTTCCGAATCCTTTTGTAAAAATTGTGAATTTCGGCCCTTAGTTCCTTTGTCTTCTGATAGGAATAAAATTTACCATGAATTTTTGATAAACTCATCCCAATACCATATAGAGATGGGTGGTAAAGATATCAACCACATCTTGGCCTTATCTTTCAGTGTATATGAGAAACATTTCATCCTTAGTTGATCTTTTTCAAGACTATTCAAAAGGGAATGTATTGACTGTAGCATAAAATTCCCTTATGAACGTCAGAGGGTCCTCATTAGGTAACCAATAAAATGATAGGAGCGTGTTCAGATGGATGCTCTTTAGCTTGTAATTTCTAACAGCTTCTCCAAGGACTATGCAAGAAGTGATATTTCCAATAATAGGCCTACCATAGTCCTTCATAGCCTGCTGCCTTCACATAACTGCTACTCCTCTATTTGCTGCTCCTCTAGGTGGATCCTGGTTTTGAGGTGTATCTTCCATTACTTCTACCATATGATCAATCTCTTCCTTAATAATCAACTCAGGTTCTTTTGAGTCTTAGCTTATATGGTCTCCGAGTTAATGAATATCCTGACTTCATTGTCGTTTTCTTACTTGTACCTAGCATAAAACTTAAATTAGAAATCTAATACCTAATTGCAAAACAAAATAAAAATGTAACACAGTGAAATAATGCAAATCACAAAACAATATAGCAACCAAAACTAATTAAGAATCTAATTAGCGATTCCCCAACAATGGTGCTAAAAACTTGATATAAACTCAAGGTTTAACTTGCAAGTGCATGAGCCAATCATAGAATTGCAAGTGTTCTCTCAAAGTCGATCTCACAAGGAATTACTAACTTAAATTTCTAATTACTCTAATTATCAACGAGCACGAAATGCAACCTAAACACTCTAATCTGTTTGATTTGATTTTGATTAAAACTAATCTAATATAAATTAAATTGCAAATAAGATTAATGAATAAAAATGATGGATTAATTAGGCACTCGGTTTCACTCCCCCAATTCTGTGTTTCCCTCCTAATAAGTTAAATTCATAGCATTAATATTTTCTGGCGATCACCTTATGCATTAGCTAATCAAACCAATAAATTAACTAATGTACAATCCAATTTTTAGGTTAGATTAAAGATGATGTGTCTAATAATCAAACCCTAACATTTTCATTCCTAATTCAATCATTGGTGGCCAATCAATTATCAAACAAGAAATTTATAAAGAATAATTGAATTGAAATGGAAAATAATAATTCATTCAATAAGATAAAAAAAGTCCATACAAAATTTGAGTTGCTAACCAAGCACTCAAAATGAATTTAGCCTAATATGAATACTAAACAAATCAATCTAATATTCATTACCAAACCAAAATTACAGCAGAAATAAAAAGAAGAAGAAAGGTTATAATGCTCCCTTTAATTAACAAAATCTAGAAATTTGAGAATGGTGGTCTCTTATCCTTCAAGGCCAAGTCAAATCAATCTTCAAAAGTAAAAATATCCCTATTCTTTCAATAAGTCTACTGGAAGGTCAGATTGCATGCCAAGGAGTCCCTTGTACATGTAAAAGAATTGGAGAAGAAAAAGAATATTCAAAATTACAAGAGTGGCTAACCCTCATCCTAGAGAAAAAAAATGAAATAAATAGTCACTTTTAGTCCTAAACTAAGTCTAACACCCTAAAAATGTTATTTTCCTTTAAAATGAGTGAAAAAACCCTAAAAGAATAGGTAAAAGTCGAATAGGGGTAGTTGATTGTGATTCAACAGCGTCACGGGCATCACAAGGTTGTGATGAATACATGTTTTCTCCTACCCAAGTGTCATAGGCTAGTGACAGTTGTCACATATGTGATAACAGCTTGTTGTCCTCTTTTAGTCACGAGCATATGATGACCGTTACTTGCCAGTGATGGCCTTTTTCAAACATCTCCAATGATCTATTCCACAACCCAAAATATCTCCACGACTCAATTAAACCTTCAAAACATACTCCTCAAGCTTCTTTCCATCACTCACGACCTATAAATATTAAAAACATAATTAAGTAACAAATCAAAAAAAAATTACATAAAACAATAAATCAAAACAACTAAAAATACCTATAAAACTCTAACAAAAATAGACACATTAGTTGTCTAACACATGTAGTATGAAATGCATGCTTTGGTAGATCAACTCTTTTCTCGTCAAAGATGAAATAGTATATGTATCACTCTTTATCATAAAATGAATAATAATAAATGAGTCTTAATGTTGTCACTCTAAAAGTGTCAAATTTGAAACTTTTGTCTGCACATTCAATAATATTAAACAACAAGTTTCACATTCACCTTCCTTTAAATAGACAAATGAATGGCAGGGAAGTCACTTATGTTGATTCTTATATATGAAAAATCTCATCTTAATTCTCATCAAGATGACATTTTATCCAATAATTTGACCAAAACCATTTCAACTGTGTCTTACTCATCTAAACTCTGATCTCATTTCTACTCGCTCCATAGCATTACAGGCAATTACTCTTATGAGAGAGTCAATATAAGTTTATCGACATACTGCATCAAATTGTGCTAACTAGCATTCCCAACATATTTATATAATGAAAAAAATGTAAAACAATCGAAATATGAGAAATGAGCTTTATATCATTGCAAGTAAAAATACAAGCAGCTTGTCAACATATACAATTTTATTACATTCTACATAAGCCTAAGGACCTCACTTGTCTAACAAATGTATCTCTAGCTATTGGTTTGGTTAAAAGATCTGCTACCATTTTACTCATAAAAATGTGTTTCAAGACCACTTCTTTTTGTGTGATCATGTCTCTAACATAGTGATGTCTAATCTAAATATGTTTAGTCTTTCCATAGTATTTCAAATCCTTAGCATAGGCTAATGTAGCCATATTATTGCAATGAATTGTCACAGGTTCAGATGCTGACTTAACAATTTCTAAGAGCTGCAAAAACCTTCACAACCGTACTACCTCTTATATAGCTGAGGAACATATTACATATTCAGCTTCCATTGTTGATAAAGCAATATAAGATTGTTTCTTGCTACTCCATAAAATTGTTCAATCATTTAGCAAGAAAAGCATATCCATAAGTCGATTTGTGTTGATCAAGATCACCTCCCCAATCAGCATGTGTATAACTAATTAAGAGCAAATCCTTCCCTTAGTAACACAGTATATAGTATGAAGTTCCTTTTAGATATCTTAAAATCCTTGAGCCTAAAAGAATTGATTAGGTTAAATCTAGGAATAAGTATGAATTACAACCCAAAATAGAAATTCAAAATTTCTATTTCTAGTCTTCATCTTTATAGCACCTCCTCCTTACTTCATGCTCATTTGTATCTCTAGTCTCTTTTGTATCTCTAGTCTATCCTAATCCTATGTAATCTAATTATATATTTTCAAAAGAAAA
Source organism: Balakata baccata (assembly GCA_949630135.1). Classification (NCBI taxonomy): domain Eukaryota; kingdom Viridiplantae; phylum Streptophyta; class Magnoliopsida; order Malpighiales; family Euphorbiaceae; genus Balakata; species Balakata baccata. The sequence goes on along the minus strand of CATIWF010014571.1, from coordinate 179,289 downwards.
CATCACGTTACATTTGAGGGGAATGAGACGAGAAGAGAAATATGAGAGAAATAACCTCCTTACTTCATGCTCCTTTGCATCTCTAGTCTCTTTTGCATCTCCAGTCTATCCTAATCCTATGTAATCTAATTATATATTTTCAAAAAAAATACATCACGTTACATTTGAGGGGAATGAGATGAGAAGAGAAATATGAGAGAAATTGCCTCAAACTAGGTTTTGTTAATCTAGTGTTGTTGTTTATTTTGCTTGATGGGATTGTTCATAATATTTTTTTTAATTTGATTATTAAAATATTATTTGGATATGTTGAAAATATGTTTAAGCCTCTAGAAGTACCAAAGAATTAATTAAAGGTCGTTTTAATTAATTTTACAAACAAATTGCAATACCGGGACTGTTTTAGCACATCTGGATGGGTTGTTTTGTTTGAATTTTTGTGTATGTATATATTTTGATTTCAGCACCTTTAAAATATATTTATGTGATAATTATGATGTTATTTTGATGTTAGATATATACCAAAATTATTTTACTCGATTTTGATTTTCTAAATTAATTCTAGTTTTAATATGTGTCAGTTTGAGTATCTTTTGTGTCGATTCACTAGTCTAATATTTTGGGTTGTACCAAAAATTATTTTGATTAGCTTGAGCTAGTCTAAAGGTACTTGGACTGATGATATGAGGTTCTGGAATTTTTAAAAATTAATTTTGAATCAATTTAAGTTGAGTAATTGCAATTCTAGTGTGACTAAATAGTAATATGCAAGTTAAAAATTAAATTGTTTAATTTTAATATCATTATAATTTATATTAAAGGTGAATTAATTATGAATTAATTCTAGAAATATGAAATTTAATTTAATGTAATTAAATATTAAAATTCATATTAAAATTGCATATAAATAGAATTGGTTAAATCAACATAAGTAGGTAACTTCGGTTCAAGTGTTGAAACCGGTTTTTCTAATTGGAATCAAAATATCATTATCTTATTTACCTTTTTTTTATGCATTAGAGAATGCATGGTAGGGGGTTGTATGGATTGCATGATGGATGATTATGGACCTAAGCTGAATGTGACTGAGCATGCATGGTTAATTTTATTTTTATGGTAAATAGAGTCTGCATGTCCCTGCCTCTTCTTATTTACAAATTAAAATTAAATTTTCAATCCAATAAAACCAAAATTGTCAAAATCAAGCAATCGTATTGCATTTTCAATTAAAATTAATTTTGATGAACACGAGGGGGCTCTGATACCAATGTTGGATTTTTGAATATATATCTCATATACTAACATGCAGTGGAAAATTAAAAAAAAAAAAATCAAAATGCAAACCAAAGATTCAACTTGTGTCATCAAAATTAATTTAACCAAAACTAAAGGTTTTGAGATTTTACCATTGGTGCTCTTTAATTTTTCCACTTTCTCTTCTTATCGGGTTGTCGCAAACCATAATATACCAAGTCCATGGTAATCTACACGAAGCTGGAAGGAGTAAACCTTTTAGGAAATGGTCTAGAAAAATTATTTTTGTACTAACAAAAATAATATTCTTTTAGAGAGAATTATTTGAAAAATTAACTCTTAATTTTTCTAAGGTGGCTAATTTATAGGTATTTCCTAAACACTCTAGAGCTATCTAAATAGAGCAAAATTGTTAAAATAGGGTTTGGGGGTTGAGGGACCAAAATAGCAACTTTGGCCAAAATTGGCCAAAGTTGGGCACTGGCTGCGTGCGCCAGCGTACGTTGGCTTGTTGGCTAGCCCTATCACAAGCCCACATGGGCCCATGACCCCCCAAGCAAATTTTTTCGCGATCCCATCATGATCTGATCCCAAATAATTCTCTCATATTTTTTGGATATCATCTAAAACTATTTTATTCTTCCTTTACACATTCAAAGTATGTGACCCATTAGATTTCCAGTTATGTTGACCACCTGAATCAACAATTGATATCGAACAAGTCATGAGCGGTATCTAGCAATACATCGTGACTCCTAATTGACCAGAAAGTCAGTGGTTTGACTACAAATATTTCCATAGACAATATTGATGCAATTTGTCTTTTCACCATCCTATACCCTACTTGGTTAAGAATATGGACTATGTGTTAGCTCTCGCTAGATTGACTATATCACACCTAGCCCAAGTGATGTTAGATCTTATCATTAGGACTCATTACTCAATTAGACATGCTAGAGATTTCCAAGTAATGATACTGACAAGAGGTTGTGAGTATATACTCCCTCTATCAGGAGCAGTGAATCCTTTATTGGCTATCCAATTACCTTTGAGTACCTCAACCTATACCCAATCACCACCCTATAAGCGATCTCTATGAAGCAACAAAAAATGAAGTCAAAGCACAAAATCAGTATCCAACATCTCCTTAATTACCTAAGGTCTAAAGATACTTGCATCATTTCTATTATGAGACTATCATTGACATTTGAATAGATAATCTATATGACCATCTCATAGCAGGTCATTCAATGTATTTGATTACTCTTAGCAAGCATCCACGTATTAACTCTGAACATTTCATGCTCACAGCTTATAACATGTGTTAGTTTATCTGGATCAATAATATTTCGTCTTGTTAATCCTATGCCTAGGGATAATTTAGATACTAATAAAATTATACATGATAGAAATCTCATTATCATAAATCCATCATGATTTTCTTCATGCTATGTTTCATATCGTGAACTTTCATTAATTAGTTTAAGATTTATATTAATTCATATGTAAATGAATACTAATATAATGAAAGAATGTCAATATAAGTGTTTACACTAAGTACTTGAGGTGATTATCTTTTGAGTACATCTCTAACAACTACCTCTCACTTGCCTACGGAGGCGCATGTATGACATGCGCTGCCGTTTGGTGGTGGTCTAGACCAATTTTTGTAATTTTTTCTAGGTTTTTAAGGATGTTCTACCGTTTGTGACAAAAAAAATTTCAATCTAACAACATTTCGACAATGTTTCAACAACATAAAACATAACTAAGAGTGAGATTACAAAGATTTATGATTTCTAGAATTAAGAATCCTAAGTTTTTTCAAAAATTTTGAAAATTCATAGAAATTCAACAACTCATCAAAAAATTATGCAAAAATATTCGTCGAAAAGTTTGTGATAAGAGTTTTCCAACATACCAATATTATGCTATGAAACAGGAGAAAAAATTCTCAAAAAATTTGAAGAAATTTCAGATTTCATGAGAACTTTGATGTATAATTGCATTAAACTCAATCCAATCTTCAATTTAAGCACAAAAACACATAACGGGACTTTGATACCAATATAAGATTTTATGGGTTAGCAGAAACTTACCTGTAGAACGAAACCTTGTGTGTTTTCAATGCTTCGACAAAATTGGATTACTAGAACCAGACTCAATTTCACAGCACAAAAGTCTTTTGTTCTCTTGATTGCTTGGTATAGAACTGAATTTTTTAGGGAATGAACAGAGGGGGAGGGAGTACATACTATTCTTTTATGTAACTTGAGAAGTTATTTTAGAAAATAAGAGCATCTCGAATGAATTTTTTATTTGGGTTATGCTCTTTATTTAAAGAGTTATTTTATGAAAAAAAGTTTATAATGAACTTCTATCTTTAAAATAGGAGAAGATAGTGAGTTTGATTCTCTACATCTAGAGAATCGAAATTCACTATTTATTTCAATTATAATTAATGTATATCAACTTTCTATACATATTTTTTTTATTAGTATATTTCTTTAAAATACTTTTTTCTTTCCTTATAATAAAAATTATAATATTAATTTGTATATAATAAAATAAAATAAAAAGTAAAATATAAAAAGCCCACTAGACTTGTGAAAAAATTTTTACTCTTTATATTTAAAAATGCTCTAAGATGCTCTTTAAAATAAAGTATATTGTTGGAGATGTCTAACCTCCTCTTTTATATTATTCAATTTCGGTCTTGGATTGGGTCAAACCTACATGGGCGGTCCAGACCCATAATCCAATAGACTCGAAATTAATTAAATTGAGCTTGAATAGTTGATTGAGTCAAGTTGAGTTTGAGTATCATACTATTCGACTAAAAAATTAAAGCTTACAAGCTTAATCGAGTAACAATCTTTTTATTATTTATTAAATTACTTTTATACTTTCAGTATTTAAATATTTTTTAGCTTAATCAAGTCGAATTAATTTGAGTAGATTTTGAATCGAGTCGAGCCAAGTATATCATTTACTAAATCTTTTAGTTGATTTGAGATTTATTGAGTTGAACTCAAATATTTCTCAAGTCAAGTTTAGAACAATTAAAAAATAATAATTTGTTACTGAGCAATTCATTCGAAAGACCTAATTTCTTTTTGTCAATGTAAAAGTTAAAATTATTGAAATGAGATGTATTTTATATTATATTTATTAAATTTTATTAATTTGTAAATTAAAGTTTAATTAACCATAATAAAGCTTTGTTTGTGCAAAAGATCTCTTAAATTGAGAATTTGAACAAACATAAACCATATTGAATTTTGATAATTTTAAGAAATATATTGAAATAATAAATAAAATATAAAACATAATTTTGAACTCTTGACCTCTTCAAAAATAAAAATTAATTTAACATGTCAACTTGTCAGTATATATATTTGTTAATAATATTATAAATAAATTCATATTAATATCAATATATGACTTATGTATTTTTTGTGATATCAAATAAATACATAAATTGTGAGTCTATTGATTATTACAATTATGAATTTATATGCATTATCTATATATATATTGGACAATCTAAATATATAACAATTTAAAAACTACATACGCATATGTATTAAATTACTGATATTATTATAATTGATATATACATATTATATCATTACTATAAAATTTTATATTTTTTAGCATAAAGTGTTTGATTTTAATTCAATTAGTAATCTAGTATCATTAGACAATATTTTATTGCTAAAAACATGCGTTTTAATGCCAAAAAGAGTTTACCTTTACTCTCATGTCTCAGGTTCGAAACTTTACAAAACCAAAAAGAAACTGATTGGTGAAATTGGAAAACCACTTTAATAACCGTGTGCTGAAGCTCAGGTAATCAGTCAAACTGTCAAAGTCTTTAAAATTGACAAAAAGAAACGCTAAATCAATCACCCCTTGGAATTAAGAAAACCAGCACCCACAATTCTGGGAGCTCACTTTTTTCACAAATAAAAACCACTTTCCCAAGAAAATCCTCCCTTTCCCTGGAAAACAAACAGACCATAGTTTTCATTCCTTCTTTTTTTTTTTTTTTTTTTGTGGGTCTTTACATATAAATATAAATATGCTATGCCTAATTGGTCTGATCACCATATTTTGTGATCCTTCTTTGAAGCAGCTCTGTTTCTGCCTCTGTTTTTAATCAGAAAAAGAGTAAAGATGGGGAACAATAGAAGAGTATGTAAATTAGAGACGGCATTCAAATCCATGGAGCAGAAGACAAACACATATAGGGTGACAGAATCTGCTGCAGCCAATAATCCGAGAAGAATTGGTGGGTCTGCTGTTGTTGCAAATAATAATCAGTCCCTGATCAGAATCAACAGTGATCATGATCAGATTAAGAGAAGTGAAGAAGACAAGGCTGAAATGCTTTTCCATTTGATTTTTTGGGGACCCAACTGATTTTCTATTTTATTTATTTAAAGTTTTATATATGCTACATTAATCCTATCTCTCTAATTTAATTATTTATATATATGATTTTGATATTTTGATTTAAACCGAGAAAAAAAATTGTATGTTGTTGAGATTATTAAAATTTTGTTTAATTAATTTTGCAGTTGACAATGATGATTATGGCGCAAATTAACTAATTGACATTATAAACTATGTCTTGTAAACAGAAAATAAGTTTCATCAAGAAAATCGATGCTTAATCCAGTTTTTGTGATTATGTGACCTGTACTTACTGTTTTATCATTCTTGATGAACTATACATCCATATAGTGTTTCTTCAAAAAAAAAAAAAAAAAAAGCATCCAAATTGTGTAGTGTGGGGCAGTTAGCTTGCTGCATTCTTGCTTTTTTATTAAAATTAATATTTTACATCAAACAAACAAACAGTTTATATAGATTCGTTGCAACGTATAAATTGCTTTTTTATTATATTTACTTATTAGTTTATATGTAATATAAACTATATTTCTATACACATATTATAATATATTAATAAGTTTTAATTTAATAATACTAATATGATGTTAAAGCTGTAAAATTTTAAATTTATAAGTCTTAATTTAATAATACTAGTCTGATTAAATCTGTAAAATTTTGAATTCAAATTTTTAGTTGAATTTTTTGCACTAAAATATAGAAAAATTGTCATAAAAAATCTCAAATTTTATCACATTTCACAATTATATTTAAAATATATTTTTTTCATTTTTAATATAAATCTGGTCTCGATTATTTGGAATTTGATTCTAAACCTGAATAAATATGACGCGTCATCATACATTAACTACTTATGCAAAGTAGGACACCGCCGTTTGACATTTATTAATAAATCTTTAACTTTAGAGAATTTAATTATTATATATAATACAATAGATTTAATAATTGAAAAAAAAATCTCAAGTTAAAAATAAATAATTAAATTCTTTTAAATTTTAAAATTAATTTTATAAACTAATAGTTTCATGATGGTGCAAGAAATTGATTTTATAATATCTATATAAATATAAGATAAGTTTATCATCTATCCAATCAATTATCTTTAAAATTAGTAAGCAAACAAAAATTATTTATAAGATATTGCTTGTTTTCTTTTTTTATTTTAATTTGCATCGCTTAAAAATAGATATATTAATATTTCTCTCCTTACAAAAATAAAATAAATAAATTTTTAATTATATATTTATTAAATATAATTAATCATTATTTTTTTATTGCATTCTTATTTAATATATTTTGTTATAGAAAAATACGAGTTGTCATTTTTTTTTTAAATTTTTTCAACAATATCTTAATTGTATAAGAGTTTATTAAGCTCAAGTCCTTTCCAAAGTTTCGAGAGATAAGGTATGTCCTCTCTATATGTTGTCCTCTTTGTATGTTGAAAGTGTCTGGTTTTTGGGTTTTACATATGCATGGATGATATGAACAACCAACCAATTACATAACTTATCTCTTTCGAGAGATAAAAATGATGAGCTTGTTCTTCAAGTTGAGGAAGATGGTATATAGGAAGCCAAGTTTGCATTGTGTCTCATCGGAAGGTTTCTCACTAACAAAAACATTAATTTTATGCTAATAAAGAACATAGTTGCAAGTCTCTAGAGGCTGGGAAGAAGAGTTAATATAAAGGAGATAAGCCAGCAACTTTATCTTTTCTAGTTCTTTCACGAGGTGGATTTGCAAAGGGTCATTGATGGAGGACTATTGATTGAGGACAACCATTTGCTTCTCCTTCACCAACTAAGCATTGTCCTAGCCATTTCTACCAATATTCTATTTTTTCTCTCAACTACTCCATTTTTTTGAGGAGTTCTTGGTATTGAAAAGTAATGAGAAATACCATTTTCCAAACAATAATTTTCAAAAATTTCATTTTCAAATTCCTTGCCATGATCACTTCTAATTTTAGAAATGCAATATCCCTTCTCATTTTGAACCCTTTTAGCAAAGTACTTGAAGTTTTCAAAAGTGTCACTTTTATGAGCTAAGAAAATTACCCAAGTGAATCTAGAGTAATCATCAACAATAACAAATGCATAGTATTTTCCATCCAAGCTAGCAACTCTACTAGGTCCAAATAAATCTAAATGCAATAGTTGAAGAGGTCTAGATGTGCTTACACAATTTTTGATTTTGAAGGATGATTTCTGTTGCTTGCCTCTTTGACATGGCTCACAAGTTTTATCCTTCAAATATATGACTTTTGGTAGTCCATCTACTAGTTCATCTTTGCTAAGACTTTGAATTAAATCCATGCTTGCATGTCCAAGTCTTCTATGCCATAGTCAAGATTCTTCACTAATAGACACAAGACAGCTAGAGGAAACATTAGATAACTTGTGTAAGTCAATTATGTAAGTATTGTCATCTCTTTCTCCTTTGAATATTTCTTGACCATATAAGGAGGTCACTAAACATTCATTGGAGCTAAAGGTGAGTTTGTTTTCGTTGTCACATAATTGACTCACACTTAATAAATTGTGCTTTAGACCATCAACAAACATTACATCATCAATAATGGAAATATCATTCAATCCTATGGAACCAATGCCAATTAGCTTACCTTTAGCATTGTTCCCAAAGGTAACCTTACCTCCATCAATATGTTTGAGATTAGTAAAGAGGCTTTTATTTCCGGTCATATGCCTTGAGAATCCACTATCCAAGAGCCAAACAATTTCATTGCTTGCGGATTTAAGGCATACCTATGAAACATAAATTCAAGTATGTCTCTTAGGTACCCAAACAACCTTAGATCCTTGGATATTAGCCTTTGAGGAATCCCAATGGGATTTTCTTATGCAACAATGAATGTTTATGTGCCCAAAGTACATGCAATAGTGACATTGCTTCTTTTTAAAGATATTTTGCCACATGACATGAGGTTTTGGCCCCATAACCTTTTTATTAGGAATATATGAAGAGGTATAACAATAAACACAATCATGATTAGTGGGTGGTTTTTTAAGTGCATGCTTCTTATACAAGAATGCACGGTTGGCCTTTTGAGGTTTCCCTCTTAAGTCATGTGAGCCTTTACTACTCCCTTTTTGAGTAATAGCTTTGGGGTGTGATTTATTTTTGGCCTTAGAGGCCCCTACCTCATTAGAGGAGGTTTGTGGTGTTGAAGCTTTTACAAAGATGGTTTTGGATGAAGATGATGCTCCATTAAAGCCTAAGCCATGTCTCATTAGAGGAGGTCTTTATGATACAATGAGAGTATCCAAACTTTCCTTCCGTTTTGTGAAATTTAGAAATAGAAAGTCTTAGTTCCTCAACTTCATTTTTCAAGATGTTATTTTCTTTAATTAAAGAGGTAGTTGAGGGTCTTGATGAAAGTTCATCTAATGACTTCTTAAGAAGCATTAGAGATTTTTAGCTCTTCTAAAACCTTTTGAAGGTTGGATAAGTCATCCTTAAGCTTTGAGCTATTTTTCTTATGAAAATCAGTTTTTCTTTTATATCTTTCTAATTCTAGGCTCATCACCTCAATAAGATCATTATCATCATCAAAATCATTTAAGGTAGAAGAAAAAGTGAATGTTACCTGATTGGAGTTGTCCTCCAAGGCCATGAAGTACAAGTTGGCTACATCTTCTTGGCTTTCCTCATCATCACTTGAAGTAGGATTATCCCATGTAGCTTTTTGGCCCTTGTCCCCTCCATCCTTATGAGACTTGCCCTTGTACTTCTTGAGCCAAGGACATTTGGATTTAATGTGGCCTTTCTTCCCACATTCATAGCACTTCATCTCTTCTTTATTTTTGTTGAAGTTAGATGAGGAGCCTTTGAATTTTGAAGCTTTTTGCTTATAATTTTTTATAGTCCCATATTTGTTGACGATCATTCTTTTGACTCTTCTAGATAGCATGGCTATCTCCTCATCCTCTTCTTCACTCACCCCATCATCACTAATAAGGTCTATGTCTTGAGCCTTTGAGGAGGTGTTGCTTGCCTTGAGAGCAAGAGGCTTATTCTTCTCTCTTTCTCCTTGAAGCTCTTTCTCTCTCATAAGAGCCATCTCATGTGTTAGAATCTTGCCAATGAGCACATCGGTAGGAATGGTGCTCAAATCCTCATTGGCTTCTTTTATACCCGCCATTCTTGATCCATAGTCTTTCATTTGAAGACTTCTCAAGATTTTGTTATTTACATCTTCAAGGCTTGTGTGTCTTCAATATTTCTTCATATTGTTGATAATGAAGAGTAGGCGATTTGTCATTTTCATGATGGTCTCATTTGGCTTTATCTTGAAGAGTTCATATTCGTTCATTAGGAGTTGAATCTTCCTAGAACGAACTTTCTTTATTCCTTCATGATAGTTCTCCAAAGTCCTTCACATATTGTAGGTGGCTGGACAATGTTGGACTCTTCCACACTTTTCAAGAGAGAGAGAGAGAGAGCTTGTTAGGATGGCCATGGCCTTCTTATTTTTGCCATTTGCTCTTCTACATGGTTCAATTCACTCATCTCTTGGAAGAGGTTCATCCTCTCCTACAGCATTCTTCCTTGTTGGTGGTGTCCATTCTTTGCGAACATTATCCCACACATCAATGTCTTTACTATTCAAATATGCCTCCATTCTAGACTTCCAATGGGCATAATTTGACCTATCAAAATAAGGTTTGAGGCTTTGGAATCCTTCTTGTGCCATTGTTGATCTTTACTAGAGCTGATTAAGCTTGACTTCTAGACCTTGCTCTGATACCAATTATTGCCCAAACAATCACCAATAAAAGGGGGGATGAATTGGTGGGAAGTTAAAAAATTTGCACTTATAAGATAGTAAAAGAAAAGGAGAAGATTGAGACACAAATTTTATAGAGGTTCGGGTGTTAACTAACCCTATTCCTCTCCCTAACTTAGATTAGTTATTCACTAATTTAATCACTTAGATTACAATCTTTGGAGTTTTAATAAGCTCACTTCCAACTAGATGTTTTATCAATGCTAACACTCAACCCAAATTTCCCTTGTGTTTTGTGGCTCATACAACAACCAATTCCTTATAATTTGGCTCACACTACCCAATTACAAGACAACCTAAGTGTTTTAAGATTAACACTTGAACCCTTACACAAAAACAATTAATGAAAGGATTGAGAAAATAAATTGCAATAGATTTGGCACTTATTAAGTTGTTGGTTCTTATTAAATGACTTTTTGGTAATGTATTTATACTGATTACCTACCAATTAGCCGTTACAAAGAAGTGTCATAACTCTTTTTAACGTTCTCTTACAAGTGCATTAAATGCAGTCTGCAGAGAGAAGTATCCCGATCGGGAAATACCCAATTTTAATATGTGGTGGCTTCTGGTTGGTTGAAAATCCCAACGGCTAGTTTTTATTCAATTGTCCCGGTCGGGACTCTATGTGTTCCGGTCGGGACTTGCCCGATGATTGCCACTGTTAGGAACTTAGGTCTTCTTGGCTTTCAATGAGTCTCGGTTAAGACTACCATTCCAGGTCGGGACCGAAGTTAGTTTGACTAAGAGTGTTTTGACTTTCCGATGATGTGGCACAATTTGGTGGTGTCTCCTCGTCAATGGACACATCATTTTGAATGTCCCGCTCGGACTGCAACCATTCCCGATCGGGAAACTAAATGTCCCGATCAGGATATGCCATGTCCCGATCTGCTTTAGCTACTTGAACATTTAGATCAACATCCTGTAGAGTTTTCTGATCTGCACACTTACTATGCTTGGTCTGCACTACAGCCTCGGTCAGGACATTTGTATCCCGGTCTGGAAAATGCCGGTTCTAGTTGGGACATACCCTTTCCCGGTCTGCTTTTGCTACTGGAACTTTGAGACACTTAGAGACAACATTTTCCCAGTCTGGACATGTAGCTTCCTGGTCTGGACATGTAGCTTCCCGGTCTATACTTGTATCCCAGTCGGAGTTACACGTCTCCAGAAAATTCTTGAGTTGTTCAATGTCCAAACCTTAACCAAATGTGTTGAAACTTTGAACACTATCAAAACAATACTTAACAAAAATGTTAGTAACAATTAATTTGATTGTCAAAATCAAAATAGAGAGCAATCACCCTATGGTTAACAGAAATATTATTAGTCAAATCACTGACTTTCCGATCAATTGGAGATCATGATGTATTGCTAGATACCATTCATGACTTGCTTAAATTATTTGATAATTTAAGTGGCCAACATAACCGGGAACCTAATAGGTCACACACTTTGGAGATGTGAAGATTGAGTAAAATGGTTTTGGATGGGATCCAAAATATGAGAGAATTATTTCAAGTCGGATCGTAGGAAAAAATTGCTTAAAGGGTTAATAGGCCCGCTGGCCTGCCCAGCAGGCCTAGGTGCACACAGTAGCACGCTAATCCCTTTAAATTGGCCAAGTTGGCCATTTTATTCCCCAACCTTTCATTTTCTCTTATCTTCAATTTTAATATAGTTTTCTAATTTTATTTTGGATCTAAAAGACCCCAAAAGACAGAAAATTAACAAAAAAAAAATTTGTGAGAAGAAAAATTTTTGGAGAAAATAAGAAAAATTAAAGAGTTTAATTTTTTTCTCTCAAAGGAACATACTCATTGTTAGCACTTTGAGGTATGTTCAAGTTATCTTCCTAATAGTTTCATCCTCTCATCTTTACATGGATATTGTTAGAAACAATCCAAAATTGGATTGTTGTGGTTTGCTACAACCCAACAAAGTGAAAAGTTGAAGAAAAATGAAGACATTATAAAGGTATAATTTCTGAATTTTTCTTTATTCAATTAATTTTAATTGGCACCAGTAGAATCTTTTGATGCGGGTTTTAATATTTTTTCTGCTGCTACTTTGTGTATGAGATACATGTTCAAAATCCAACATTGGTATCAGAGCCCCCTTATGCCCATTAAAATTAATTTTAATTTAAAGTGCAATTAGATTACACGATTTTGAAGATTTTGGATCTTTTAGTTTGTAAAATTGAAATTAATTTGTAAAATTTGTTTTGCATATTTGTCTTTCTATCACCTGATCATGAGATGGTTGAGGATAATTATATTAATTGAAAAATGGTTTCAATATGATTCAAATAATTAATTTTGAATTTATTACAATATTGCTGAAAATTGCATTGTTGATGAACATGTGCTTTTGTTTGGATTAACTGTTCATATTTTTCTTATAATTTGATTATAGAAAAATTATTTAGACATATTGAGAATGTATTTAAGGCTATGCAAGTGTCTAATAATTAATTAAAAATTATTTTAATTAATTTTTTAAACAAACACTGAAATATGTCTGCTTATAGTACCCGGCGGAACTGTTTTGTTTAATTTTTTTATGTGAATGTTTTATTTCTAACACCTTGAAATAATTTTTATATGATTAAAAATATGTTATTTTGATGTTAGATACATGTCAAAATCTATTTACTCGAATTTAGATTTTCAAATTAATTCTAGACCGTAAATGGGTCATTTTGAGCATCTTATATGTTGGTTCGTTTGTCCTGATGATTTTGGCTTGTCCCAAAATTATTTTGATGGACTTGAGTTGACCTAAAGATACTTAGAATGATGATTTGAGGATCTAAAAATTTTTGGAAATTAATTTTGAATTAATTCAAGTTGAGCAAATGACATATCTAGTATGACTAAAAAGTGACATATATGTTAAAATTAAATTGTTTAATTTTTGACATCATAATAATTTGAATTTAAGATGAATTAATTTTGAATTAATTCTTGAAATATGAAATTTAATTTAATTTGATTAATTATTAAGTTTCACATTAAAATGACATACAAAATTAAATTAGCCGAAACAACAAAAGTACGTAATTTCGGTTCAAGTGTTGAATCGACTTTCAAATTTGCAATCCAAAATAATCACTACCTATTTTATTTTAATTTTATGCATTAGAGAATGCATTCTAAGGGTGTATAGAAAGACATGATAGGTGATTATGAACTTAGGTCCAATGTGATTGAGCATGCATGAATTTTGTTTTATGGTAAATAGGACATGCGTGTCCCTGCCTATCTCTTCTTTCTCATGTATTTCTTTTCTCATCTTACTCCCCTCAAATGTAAATTAAGGTTTTTAATTTTTGAAATATGTAATTAGGTTACATAGGATTAGGATAGAATGGAGATGCAAAGGAATAGGAAGCAAAGGAGACGGTGTCATAAATAAGAAGATTTAAAAGTAGGAATTTGATTTCTATTTTTGGGTTGTAATTCATGCATATACCTAGGTATGATATAGTCAATATCTTTTTGACTCAAGAGTTTGACTTTAGTATGTCTATAATTATGCCATATAGTTAATGTAATTATCTTTATATATTCATGTGATGAATGTATGATATATAAAAACATGCAATAATAACATGATAAGACTAAATTAACAAAATAACTCACTAAATAAACAATTATATCTTACGTCTTCCATTAATATTGGGAGAACCAAAGTTCTTCTAGAGTTAGAGTTGTTGAGTTGCCTCAAGCTCACTCTATAAAATTATATTCGAACCATTGAAATTTGATTTATTGGGTTGGACTTAACCAATATCATTGATTTGTTGGATTTGTGCCAAGGTCAATGAGTATTGGAGGCGAAGTTGGGTAAGTGTACATGAGATGTGCACATATCAAGAGTTGATAGCCCAATGTGTGAGCACACATCAATTAGTTATTAGCACAAGATTCAATAGTTATATGGATATGCAATCGGTATGGATCAGATACCTACCAATTAAACTAAGGATAGTTTGTTGAGTTGCCCCAAGGATATTCTTAGCAAATTGGATATCGACCCACTAGGAGGACTTATAAATAAGTTCTCCCGGAACCATAGTGAGGGCCATGGGTTCGCAATAAAATAGTGGGAGCCATAATGCGTTTTATTAAAGACCTAATATCATGCATTCACTCATGTACACACTTCTACATTCTCAATCTTTATATCTAAGTTGTTGGAATCATATTATTCAATGTGAATCAAAGCATAATCATGAGTAATACATTTTGACTAACTTAAGCTTCCTTGACTGGCATAAAACTGAGAATGGTTCTCAAATCTAAAGGGTTGTCAAAGTCTCGAAATAGCTATTTTCCTTCCCTAAATGCTTGAGATGCAAGTGTTATGAACAATTTGCATATAAGAAGTACTTGAATAACAATGGATTGGTCCTAAGTTGTTCAAACTTCAAAAGCAGTATGAAATGGATGCAAAACTATTATTTATCATCTTAGAGAGATGGCCAATAAGTAAACTCACACTGAATGATATGAGATATCTAAATTGTTGTACCACTCTAAAATAATATAAGAGATATCTAAAATATAATATGCATTATAGATAAAAGGAAAAAGTAGAGAGACGTCTTAAAAGGTACTTCCATTATAGCAAGAGTTGCAAAATGGAAATGAAATAACAAAGCTTATTTTGAGTTTTTCAAGAAGCAAAAGAGAAGGCATATGGATACACCTTCTACTTTAAGTAAATTTGATAAAGAGGATAACATTTTTTCTTATAATAACACATGAATATTAGATATTGCATGTAGGTCTCACATATACTAGATATGCAAGACTAAAGAAACTATAGAAAGCTTAAGAAAAGAAAGCCAAATTTGTGCATATTGGCTATATAGCAACGGTTGTTGTGATAGTCATAGAGGCTTAAGTTTCAACACTCTCTAGTAAGCTTGTTTAAAGGTTTAAACAATTGCAATTCTATTTTAGTTTATGAATAAAGAATATACTTTTGTTTCGTAGCTGAACAAAAGTTTTTCATTTGACTATTAAGAACAATTATTGTTCTGTGTGGTCAATTATTATTTCTTATGAAACTAAAACATTATTTAGTAGAATTTATAATTTTGAAATGCTTGATTCTATCCTCAATATTAAATATAAAGAGTTGATGACCTGAAACCATATATTATGGCATTGTCAACTTAAGTATATAAAAGAGAATCACATGATGAGTTATGACAACTTAGGGTCATTTGATTGTGAATCATGTGGCACATGTGAATCTCATTTACTAAGCAAGTTTTTTTTAGTGAAAAAGGAAGAACATGCTAAAGGACTAATAGACCTTATGCATATAGATGTATGTGGACCAATGGTCATGCATGCCATAAATGATTTTGTCTACTTTATTACCTTAATTATGATCGCTCATGATTCAAGTATTTATATATGGTGAAATACAAATTTGAAACCTTTGAAATATTCAAAGAATTCAAAAATGAAGAAGAGGAGCAATTCAACAAAAGTATTAAGACACTTAGATTAGATCAAAGTGAAATAATACTTAAGCTAAATGTTTCAATGTCATATAAAAGATAATGAGATTTTATCTGAATGAACTATATCTTATATGTCATAGCATAATGATGTGGCTAAAAGAAGTACTCGAACCTTGTTAGACATGGTAAGGTACATAATAAGCTTTTAAAATTTCTTAAAGTTCCTTTTATGGTCATGTAACATGGGATTATGTTTATGTGATAAACATAAAACCTTATCAATCAGTTAATATTGTTCCATATAAGATATGAAATAACATAAAACATGTTCTTTCATAAATGAAAGTTTAAGATTATCCTACTTAAGAGAAAAAGATAATGATTAATTACTTAAAAGTTCAATCTAACCCTATGTATGTATGTGGGATAACCAATGAGGGTCATTTAATTATCAATTTTACCATTGTTTGAAGCAAAAGGTGTTTGTTTCAAACAATGCTATCTTCCAAGAAAAGAGTTTCTTCTGCAATAAGATAGTGAGAGCAAGAATGAACTTGATAAAGTTCAAAAATATACTCAAGCAAACAAAAATCAACTAACAAAGCCCAAATATGTTATTTATATAGGTGAAGTAACAGTAAGACCTTATGAAACACAAGAACTTTATAAGTAAAGTAGGATACGAGTTGTTCCCAAGAGATATCGATCTCTTATAAGTGAACAAAAGATCGTATTGCTCGTAGAGGATGATGATGAGCCTATTACTTATGAAAAGACTCTGAAGAGTTCAAAATATGACTAATGGCCATAAGTTATAAGTCGATACGGATTTCATAACTATAAACCCAGTATGGACTTTGGTTAACCCACCTAATGGGATAAAACCCCATTAGGTGCAAGTGGGTCTTCAAGAAGAAGACCGACATGGAAGGTAATGCAGTTGCCTATAAAGCTAGAGTTGGTAGTTAAAAGACATCGTTAAAGACAAAGGTTAGCTTTGACAAGACTTTTTACTCCATATACTATGCTTAAATCCATCATGTTACTCCTAGCCATTGCTACTCATTGTGATGAATTTTGCAAATGGATATGAAGATAGGTCTCATTTTGGAAATCTAACTTAAGATGTGTACAAAACACAACCTAAGATATTCATATCTGATGATGATGAAACATGATACAAATTACAAAATCCAATGATGGATTACTAAAAACATCCGAGAGTTGAAACATCTAAATTGATGATGTAATCAAAGAGTTTATTTTCTCACAATATGTGGATGATTCAAGTGTTTTCAAGAAGGTTAGTGGAAATGCCATTTTTTTCCTAGGGAAGTATGTGGAAGACATACTATTAATAGGAAATAATCTCTCATTTCTAAGTTAGTCAATTTGTTACTCTAAAATAATTCTCCAAGAAGGATTTTTAAAAATAACCTGCCAAAAGGGGATAAAGATCAATAGAGATAGATCTAAGAGGTTACTCATTCTTACTTAGTCTACATAGCTAAGATGCTAAAGTGGTTAGCATGAAGTAGTCCATGAGAGGATTTGTTCATATGATCAATAGGATTACCCTTTCTAAATCTTTATGTCCAAAGGCATAAGATAAATAGACTAGCATGGATAAGATTCCATAAGCATGGGCTATTGGATATCATGCTATGAGTGTCATGAGTGGATATCAATATGATCCCATCAAGGGTTTATGGGTGACTGTCAAGAACATCCTTAAATACTTAAGAATGATTGAGGATGTATTCTTGGTTTAGGGAGATAATAGGCTTAAGGTAAGCAAGATTATAGATGCCAGCATTCAATTCAACAAGGATAACTCAAAATCCTAGTCGTGCTATGTATTCACATTAAATAGTTATCTAGTCAAATGGAAAAGTTCTAAACAGGTGATGACCGATGATTCCACAACTGAAAATATATTACAGCTTCCAAGGCAGCTGAGGAAGCAGTTTGAAAAGGGAATTTATCACAAGTTAGAAGTGATTCCTATTATTTTAAATCCAATATGAATGGAACAACAATAGAGCCACTGCATATGCAAAGGAATCATGGTTTCATTAAAAGGTCTAAACATGTACTCAATCTTATCAGTTGATTTTAGAAATCAATGGTAGATGTGATGTAATGAGAGAGACAGTTTCATTAATCAGAAAATATATAATCAAGTCACTAGACCAAAACTCCAAAAGGAATATGATAGTCATATCCTCGCCTATAGTGTAATGTACAATGGCGATTGGCTTTAGTGCAAGTCGGAGATTATTAGAGATGTGCCCAAAATGCAATCGCCTCAGGCACTTAGTGTACACATTCATAAAGGCATTCTTTCATTATATTAGTATTCATTTGCATATCAATTAATATAGATCTTAAACTGATAAATAAAAGTCCATGATATGAAACATAGTATAAAGGAAATCATAATGGGATCATAATAATAAGATTCCTATCATGTGTAATTATATCCGTATCTAAATTATCCCTAGTCATAAGATCAACAAGATGGGACATTGTTGATCCGGATAGACTAGTACATGTTATACTCCTTGATTAGAACAAGTAGTAGATCTCATAAGCTGTGAATATGAGATGTTCAAAGTTAACATGTGGATGCTTCCTAAGAGTAGTCAAGTACATTGGATGACCTGCTATGAGACGATCATATGGGTTTTCTATTCAAATGTCAATGATAGTCTCATCATAGCAATAGGGTAAATATCCTTAGACTTAAGGTACTCAAGGATATCTTGGATACTAATTATGTACTTTGACTCCATTCCTTGTTGGGTCGCTCATAGGGTGATGATTGGGTACAGCTTGAGAAATTTGAAGGTAATTGGGTAGCCAACAGAGGATTCACAACTCCTTATAAAGGGAGAGTATACCCATAGCCTCTTATCGGGATCATTATTCGGCAATTTCTGGCCAGAGTGGAAACATCCTAAAGATTGTCTTCAGTCACATGTCTAATAGAGTAATGAGTCCCAAGGACAATATCTAACATCACTTGGGCTAGGTGTGACATAGTCAATCTAGCGAGAGTTGACATATTGTCCATATCCGAACTGAGTGAGGCATAGAATGGTGAAAGGTTAAATTTCACAGAAATTGTTTGTGGAAAGGTTCGTAGTCAAACCACTGACTTTCCGGTCAATTGGGAGTCATGATGTATTGCTAGATACCGCTCATGACTTGCTTAAATTATTTGATAATTTAAGTGGCCAATATAACCGGAAACCTAATAGGTCACATGCTTTGGAGATGTGAAAACTAGTAAAATGGCTTTGGATGAGATCCAAAATATAAGAGAATGGCAGGCCAGCCGATTGGCCTACCTAACGCGCGCAGCAGCACGCTAATCCCTTTAAATTGGCCAAGTTGACCATTTTATTCCCCACCCTTTCATTTTCTCCTCTCTTCAATTTTGATCTAGTTTTCTGATTTTCTTTTAGATCTAAAAAGTCCCCAAAAGACATAAAATAGACAAGGAAAAATTTTTGGAGACAATAAGAAGAATTAAAGAGTTTAATTTTTCCTCTCAAAGGAACATACTCATTTCTAGCACTTTGATGTGTGTTCAAGCCATCTTCCTAGTAGTTTCATCCTCTCATCTTCGCATGGATATTGTTAGAGACAATCCAAGATTGGATTGTTGTGGTTTGCTACAATCTGACAAGGTGAGAAGTTGAAGAAGAATCAAGAAATTATAAATGTGTAATTTATGAATTTTCCTTTATTCAATTAGTTTCAATTAGCACAAGTAGAATCTTTTGATTTGGGTTTTGATATTTTTTTCCGTTGCTACTTTGTGTATGAGATATATGTTCAAAACCCAATAAGATGAACTAGTTGATGGACTCCCAAAAGTCAAATATTTGAAAGATAAGACTTGTAAGCCATGTCAAATAGGGAAGCAACACAAATCATCATTCAAGCTCAAAAATATTTTAAGCACCTCTAGACCTCTTCAATTATTGCATCTTGATTTGTTTGGACCAAGTAGAGTTGCTAGCTTGGGTGGAAAACATTATGCATTTGTTATTGTTGGTGATTACTCTAGGTTTACTTGGGTAATTTTCTTAGCTCATAAAAGTGATACTTTTGAAAACTTCGAGCACTTTGCCAAGAGAGTCCAAAATGAGAAGGGATATTGTATCTCTAAGATTAGAAGTGATCATAGCAGAGTTTGAAAATCATATTTTTGAAAACTATTGTTTAGAAAATGGTATTTCTCATTATTTTTCCACACCAAGAACTCCTCAACAAAATGGAGTAGTTGAAATGAAAAATTAAACATTGGTAGAAATGGCTGGAACAATGCTTAATGAGTATGGTCTACCAACCTACTTTTGGACGGAAGCCACTAATACCGAATGTTATATTGCAAATAGTGTTTTCAAAAGACCCATTTTAAATTAAACCTCTTATGTACTTTACAATGGAAGAAAACTGAAGATCTCATATCATAGAGTGTTTGGTTACAAATGCTTCATATTAAATACCAAGGACAACCTTGAAAAATTTGCCTCAAAATCAGATGAGGGCATATTTCTTAGTTACTCCACCTCTAGCAAAGCTTATAGAGTCTTCAATAAAAGAACATTGGTTGTAGAAGAGTCTATGCATGTTAATTTTGATGAATCCTATAGAATTGATCTTGCGAAAGGTATTCCTTTTGATGATGTTATAGGTACTATAGAAAATCTCATTCTTGATCAAGTGGAATAAGAGAATTCAACAAAGAAGAATGACCTTATGAGGAACAACTTCAAGAAGAGGAGCCATCCTAAGCTCAAGAGTAAGAAACCAATGAGTTACCAAGGGAGTGGAGGTTTGCAAGAAACCACCCAAAAGAGCAAATCATTGGTGACCTTACAAAGGGGTAAGTACTTGTTCAAAATTTCTTGATTCTAATCTTGCTTGTATATCTCAAATTGAACCAAAGTCATTTGATGAAGTTTTAAATGATGAGAGTTGGGTGATTACTATGCAAGATGAACTCAATAAATTTGAGAGGAATAAGGTTTGGACCTTGGTTCCAAGACCTAAGGACTACCCAATTATTGGTAGTAAATGGGTCTATAGGAACAAACTAGATGAGGATGGTAACATAACAAGAAACAAGGCTAGATTGGTTACCAAAGGATATAACCAAGAGGAAGGCATTGATTATGATGAAACATTTGCTCCCGTAGCAAGATTAGAAGCAATTCATATTTTATTAGCATATGCATGCCATATGAATTTCAATCCTTTTCAAATGGATGTAAAAAGTGGTTTTTTAAATGGTTTGATATCGGAGGAAATATATGTTGAGCAATCTCCCGGTTTTGAAGATCATGTTTTTCCAAACCATGTTTATAAACTCACAAAGGCTTTATATGGATTAAAGCAAGCCCCTAGAACTTGGTATGAAAGACTTAATGCGTTTCTTATAGAAAATGGTTTTTCAAAAAGGCATGTTGATATAATTCATTTAAATTTAACTAATATTTTATTAATAAAAATAACTTATACTAAATTTTTTAAAAGTATATTACTAATATAAATTGAAATAATTAAATAAATATTTTTAATATAAATATGTACTATTAATATGTAAAATATGGCACTTAAAATATATTTATATACTTTTAACATACTGTACTAAGAGGTAAGTGGTTAAAGGTTGCCAAATTTTTCTAAAAAAAACCCGAGTTCAATTCTTATTTTGCATTTTCATGTGATTTTTCAGTATTTTTCGAAGTTTATTGAATCAATCGGGTTGACCAGTTCAACCGTCTTCCGTTGGTTTTTTGATAAGTCAATTACTCCTCCAGGTTTGGTACCAAAAATCGACCGGCTTGATGACCGGTTTCTAATTAAACTGGTTAAACCGGCCAGGCTGATTCAGTTTTTAAACAATATTAATAACAAATAAACATATTTGAATAAACAAATAAATATTTACTTTATTCATAATAAACTTTCATTTTATAATAAATTTTATAACAAATTTTTTTAGTAAACTAATAAACTTTTATTTGATGACAGATGATTAATATTTATAAAAATATCACTGCATTTTTAATAGTTGTATAAATTTAATTTATTTACAAAATTGTCAACGTCTTTCATATATAGAATATATTTTGGTTTAT
This sequence comes from Balakata baccata, assembly GCA_949630135.1. NCBI lineage: Eukaryota > Viridiplantae > Streptophyta > Magnoliopsida > Malpighiales > Euphorbiaceae > Balakata > Balakata baccata. The sequence continues at coordinate 157,163 of CATIWF010014571.1, read as the reverse complement.
AATACTACATGAATATAACAACTCAATATCAGATAATATAAAACTCTTTAAATATAAGTAAAGAGAAAAATAGAAATAGTGTTGGTAATGCTCCAAATCCTTAAAAAAAAAAATTATAGAAGTCCTCAGAAAAGTTCCTCGAGTTTCAGGCTCAAACTAAAGCTGGTAGATAGAGCATCTACTCCTATTCCACACCAAAAGTATAACTAATTACAAAGAATGCCCACTTGGAATTTCCTTATCTCTGCATTTCTTGTTCTTTTTGTCAACAAGAATAACAGAAATCAAGAAATTTACAAGACTTGAACAAAAATGTGGGCAACAATACAAATACCTCCTAAAGAAATAGAAATTAATTTGCCTCAGCGGAACTGCTTCGACATGAGATAATATACATCAATCCATAAGCTCTAGACTAATTCTTGAGCTCCAGTTTCAAGCTATTTGTCACCTGCTGCCATTTTCATCAACCTGGCGACTCTCTATACAGGATTGGTTATCTAGTTTCCCAGTGTTCTCACTGCATTTCACGAGATCATTATACATGTTCATAGAAGCCTTAGAGAACTCTGAAAAGGATTCAAAAACTGCTGAAAATCCTGTTTGAAATCCACTTAATGTGATCCTCTGTGTTTCTTGCACGCAGTTATGATGTTTTTCCTTTTCTATGTCCAGCTTCTTTCTGAATATGTCCAACTGATCTATCTTCTCTGTCAAATGATCACTGAGGAGTTCTGCTTCATGATCGGGTTTGTATTCTATAAGTTCGGTTTCAAGAAACCTTGTCTCAGCCTTTTGCAATGACCGGGTCCTTCTGTCAAGTTCTTTTGCAATATTGTCAACTTTCCTCTTCTGTTGCTGCTCCTTCCCTTGTTGAGCCCACAAAGCCCTTATATCCTTTGAAAAGCTTTTTAATGCAATGGATACAGCCTTATCTGGTAAATTCTCCATTGATAATAACCAGTTATGGCAGATCACAAGTAATGGGGGACCAGTGGCTCGATATGGTGCTGTTGATCTCCTACCTCTGGAGTAAAATTCAACTTCAGGTACTAAGAACTTGGTTAGCCAACCATGGAGGGCTTCAATGTATGCTTTTTGTGCTGCGACATACTCAGTAAAGCATGCATGCCAGTTTTGAATTTCTGCCTCAAGCTGAAGTGTTGCAAGCCGGTGGGAGTCATTGCAGAATTTTCCATGTGTCGGGCAGGCAAAAGATTTTACTTCAAAAAGAATCTTGTTTTGGGTTTCGTGGGATTCCAACATGATCTCCCAGGTTTTAGTCAGGCTGCATGTTCAGAAGGATAGATGAAAAACCATGAGAACTTAGAATTTGAAATGATACGTAATTGTCTTTGATTTCCACAGATAGCTTCCTTACCCATTTAAGAGTTCTACTATTTGGGGCTGCAGTTCTTCATCTCTCAGTTTCTCAATTCTCTTCGAGATAGACTCAGCACTTCGAATTGCAACCAAGATCCTGGCATATAAATCTTTAACTGCAGCTCTAGTCTTGTCCATGGTGAGTTCATCATCTCCTCGGACATCCTGGTTTTGTAGTCGTGAACATTTTTTCTCATAAATTTTCCGCGTGCTATCTCCAGCCTGAGACATTGAAGATAAAGAAACAAAATGAGACTAGTAGGAGGAAAGTATATGAAGGTCTCTAACAAGATTCCTATTGTTTTTTGGGCAGAAGAAGCCCATCTTGCATTAACATCAAGGAAAACCTTTAAAACTCAATCCTGGAACCTTAAAAAGCCGAATAATATATTTCCCAGTAAAAGATGCATTTACTGTTCAAACAAGATTGACATGACCCGCAAGTGTTTGTAGCCCGTGGAGTTCACTTAGAATATTCACAGGGACAAAGAATGCATCTACTGTGCATAGTGTCTTTCGAGGACATTGGAGTTCGCCAGGATGGACAGCTTCTTGGTGAAAGTCGTTTTTAGAGTCTCATTAACATATTCAATGTTTATATGATGCTCTTTCCTGGAGTCTTGAATCCCATAGAATAAATACTCAGCAGGATGGACGAATGAATTTTGTAGGGATATCCTACATGATACAAAGAGTTGTGCTCGGAAATGAGCCTCCAGTCACTTCTCTCTTTCTTTACCTACTGGTTCTATAGAGAAACAGTTTCTGCTGCGAGTTAGATGCTGATTGTTTCAAATAAAGTTTCATTATACATAAACATGTGCATAAGAACGAGTATTATACAGTATTGCAAACTGCCAACAATCTTTGGTTGGCATACAGACTTGATAACTGATTACATGATAAGCTATGCATTCACATTGCAAAAGCACTAACAGTATAACCATTTAAACACTGTTGTATAAACTAATCAATATTAGAAAAAGGAAAATTAGTTTGCCAAATTTACTACACGAATCAGAAAACTTAGTAACCGTATTTGTTGATAAAATGTAATTTTCTGTTTCCAAGTAATCTAGTTTGCCCTTTGGTGGTAACAAGTTCTCACATCAATGTTGTAACTAAATTTACTCCCATTTTCTAATTATTTGATGCTGATCCATCTTCAATTAATAGAATTAAGTACACAGAACTACTAAGTAATTATTATTTACCTGACTTCAAAGTTAATCAAGTTAGAAGAAAAAAACTTGTGAACTTCGTCGTCTAATTTGTATCAGAACAGTACCAAAAAAGGGTTATTATTTTCCATAACTTATGAAAGAAGGAGTAGTATCACTACTTATGTTAGGAAGGCATCACATAGTATTGATTTGATACAAATCAAACCACAGTTCTCAAAGTGCTAAGACTAAACCATTAGGTAGTTTTATGTACTTTTTCCTTAATAATCTACAAATTTGCACAGGAAGATTGTTTCAAGCAATTACAAGTTACCTTGACTTCTTCATAAAGCTTCTTTTCCCAAGCATATAACCTCCCCAGCGTTAGTGAATGGCTTCCCGAATCCATTCCACCATAATCATCAAACAGTTCATTCTTATACTCTGTCCAAGTTAGAGAGCTTTTAGAACGGGATGCCACTAGACTCTTACATGATGAGGGCTTTGATGAAGTTGATCGATGCCATGTAATAGCCTGAATGAGTTTCGATGAGTTCTCTGAATTAAAATGAGACAAGACTCGATTCTGTGAGGTTTATTTGAGTACAATATTGTCATAGCAGTAAATGTTCATTGAAAACAGAAAAAGCACAGGAAATATAGAAGGAAAAATACAGCAGAATTCTTGTATGAAGTTGTTTCATACACTAATAGAAGGCAAAATACACTAATCATTCTTGTATGAATTTGTCTCATGCATATTCTTTAATTATGACTAACACAATACAGCAGAATTCTTTTTTCGCAAAACAAAAAATATAGTGCCAAAGATTTTATTGACTAGTTTTAGAAATTTTTTCAAGACATGCAAAAGCAAAAGTAGAACTAACAGAATTAATATTGCTTCATCACATACAAATCAACAACATAAGCTAAGGAAGAACTTTTCAACAGAATAAAGAATGCCCCTGCTAGACAATAACTAGAAAAATAACTAAGAAAAAAGATATAAAAGACCCACATAGATCTTTTCAAAAGATTTGGAAGAAATCGAAAAATAAAAGACAAGCAAAAGTAAGGGTAAGAGGAAGAAGACAGAAATTTTAGTATGCCAAATCCAATTAGTTCAACGAAGTGAAACAAGTAGATTAGTCTCAAGTCTGCAAAACTAAATGCATGGTACCATTCAAACAAAGGTAAACAGGATTTTCATTAAGCCGCTCTTGTGAAACAACTAGAACCGAAACAAATTGAAAAATAACCCAATGGAGAATAATATTGGGTATGTTTACACGAATAAAAAAGATACATTACCTTTCATTTCCTCCAAGCCAGATTGCAAATAAACTCTATTAGCTTCTAGCATTTTTGACACATCCTTGCCAGAATCATAAGCCCTAATGAAATGGTCCTCAATATCCTTCAATGCATCTAACAGTTCCCTACCTGTCTCTGGTGAATCAATAACAGTTAGACCCTTTTGCTCACCTTGGCTACCATCAGTAGCAACTCCACCTGCCATATCAGCCACACTATTCTCATTTCCCTCAAGCTCTCCTCTGCCTTTTTCCTCAATAACCATAGCCCTTTTATTTTTTAAGTCTGTCTCTTCTTCTTCTTCCAGGTCTGGAATCCCCTCTTCTTCCCTTACTACCTTCAAATCACTATCATCATCAGAAATTCTTCTATAACCAGTTATAATCTCTGGATTCATTGTATCAAAGGGGTTAAAGAAATCCCACCCAAAATCTGTCTGTGGGGACTGTGGCATAGCTGGAGGAATTTGCATGTAGAAGTATGACCTAAAACCTTGCTCTTCTCTCTCCTCTTCTCTCTCCTCTTCTTCTTTAGTAGTCTCCTCACTAGAATCTGAGGTAGTTGAAGAACCACAAGACTCATTACATGCAATGGCTTCATGGGTAGTTAGCTCAGATGGCCCTTGTGGAAGAAACACTGGATTTGTTATCAAATTTTGTCGAGTGCACGGAGGAGATGGTGGACAAGGAGGAGGGAAAGTGATGAGAAAGGGTGAAGTAGGAGAAGAATGGCGGGCTACAAAGAGCTTTATAGCAGCTGCAACTGCATAGAGAGATTGACCGTATCTGCAATGTGCCTCTGCAAATGTATATCTTCTCTCCACAGCTAGTTTTAACTGGTTTTTCCTCTCCCCGCAGATAGATACCACTTCTTCTTCTTCTAGCTTGGAAGCAACACAACCCATTTTTTAAGTGACAATTACGTTTTCTTCCTTTGGCTTGTATAGGCGAGGTGCAAAAGTGAGAAAGGTGGTTTCTTTAGAAAGAACGTGTATTCTTTTAGGCTAAAAAGGTGGGGCAAGCTAGCTCTGTGCCAAACCGAGTTTTTTTTAAGCATTTGAGCACAAAAATATTGCCTTTAAGTTGTTTTAGACCAACCCTTTTCAGATTTTTGATACAGACAATTGTATTTGGTTACTAAATGATGAGAATTTCTTAAACAGGTTTTACAACAACCCATTTCATCTCTTTGACAGCATAGACATGTATCCGCACAAAGATTTTCCCCTTTTTTCACAAAGAGTAAAAAAATAAAAAAGATTTTTCTTTGAGAAGAAAAGAGGTTTTGGTGGTGATTTTCAGATTTACGTCATATTATTAATCTAAAAATGGCATAAGGTCAGCTCTCTCCAGCAGAGCTTACAAGTGAGAGGACTAGTGGAGAATTGTTGAGCTAGGTACTAGAAAAAGAAGAGAAAGAGGAAGAGGATTGGAGAAGGACAAGGGATTTAATGGTAGTAATTAATAATTGTCTGTTAATTAAAAATCTAATGGCTTGAAAATAGCAATCAAAATGAAGAGAGAGAGAGAAAGAGGAAGGAAGAGCAAACTAGATGACAGAACATAGGGCAGTAAGAAAGTAGGGGCTCGAGAAAGAGAGTATTCTTGTGTTTGGTAATCTGAATTTAAGAAAAAAAAAATCTCTCTAAAAAATATAAGAGAAAAATACTAAATTTTAAAGTTATATTTGGGTATGAGAAATTTTAAATAATTTGTATATTTATGTTAAATTTATTGTTTAATTATTTATAAAAAAATCAGAATTGATATATTTTAGAAAATCACTTATTCACTAAAATTTTTTATATTTTAAGAATTTAATTTCTATGAAAAAATTTATAATTCATGAATTTTAATCAATGATAAATTATTGTTAGATTTTTTATTCTAAAATTGTTATTAATCAATTAATAATACTTCAAAATTATCATAATAAAAATAATTTCGCTTTTAATTTTCAATAATTATTTTTTATTATAATAATAATATTATTATATAGTATTAATATGTATTAAATTATTAATAAAAAATATTTTGTAGCAATATAATTAAACATTATAATGTATAATAATTTTATTTATTTTATTTTTCAATTCTTAAAATAACTAATTTTATATTTTTTTTAAAAATTTAAGTATATAGTGAAATTGATTGTATATGTTTAATTAATAATAAGTTATCAATAGTTAATAAAAGATAAAATTAGAAATTAATTATTTTTTAGAAACAGAAAATTAATTATTAAATCCATGAATTGTGATCATTGAATCAAATATAAATGTAAGAATAATTATATAATCAATTCATAAATTTTATAGTCAAACCAAATATTAAAATTTTTAGAATCCATGGACTTCATATATATAAATTTTAAAATTTTTCAATAAAAACGGTGTATTTTTAAATCATTTTAGATAGTTTAATACTAAAATTTTAATTTAATTGACTTTCATTTTCATTAACTATATTTATGAATAAGATAAAAATAGTACAATTTAAATCTGACTATTGAAAAATGCTTATAATACTTTCATTTCAATAATTTTTTATACTTATTTTGTAATTGATATATATCATCAAATTTAATTTGTTAAATAAAATATTAAATTTTGTAAATTTAATTTTTGATAATGTGTACCAATTATTGATTGTATTTTTTCAATCCATTAAACTAAAAACGATTTTCAATTATTTTTTATTAAATCTCTAATCTTAGACATTTTAACTTTCACTATCTGCCTATTATATTTAATATAAAAATCAATTTGCACCTTTATCAAAGAGGAAAAAAAAAAAAGAAAAAAAATTTAAGGAAGAAAAATAAAAAAGAAAATTGAATTTGAAATTACTATTAAAAATTTTAAAAGCTGATTTTTTTTATTTAATTAACTAATTTTTTTAATTTTTTATAAATTATTATTTTAATTTATTTTTTAAAAAAATATTTATTTATCTATTTCTATAAAAATAATTTTTAAAAAACATTAAAAATACAAAATTTTTGTAACGAATCTAGTATAGAATTTGGAGGTAAGGAACGACACGGGACAGACTACTGAGTAAAAAGAGGAGTCAAATGCAGAGTCATTTACTGGTAAAAAAGGATGCTGACCACTGCTCTAACTCGACAGAGACAGAGAGAAACTTTGTCTTGTTTCTGCTGTTCTTTTGTATTTTTTTAATATTAAATTTTAAACTTTTAACTATTAACTATATAATTTTGTTCCTTAAACATTTTCATTAGCTTTATAATAATAATAATAATAATAATAATAATAAGGAAAATAGATATGGTTTAAGATTGGATTTATAAACCCCCAAAAGTCAAAAACTGTCACTGTCTTAGAAATAGTATTTTTCAAAATACTAAATTTTTTAAAGATTAGTCCTTCCCATTGCATGTTTCAGAAGTTTTTACAAATCTAAAAAGCAAGAAATTGAAAATTGTTGTTATTAATGGAAAAATATTATTGTTTGGTCTTTGATTGAATAAATGGAAGCCTTTATATATATATATATATAGTGAGATAATCTATTAGAAAAATATTTTTTTAGAAAATATTTTATTTTTTATTGTTTGGTACTACACATAAAATTTTAAGGAAATTATTTTTTAGTATTTAGTCTATTTTGAAAAATATTATTATTTTTATATAAAAAGCTATTAAAATATTTAAAAATTCTCTTTGATTTTTTTAATTTATAACTATGTTTAAAAGAAAAATACATAAAATAATAATTTAAAAAAAATTCTGGTGACTAGCACCAGTAACCGATAGTCACTAGAAGTGATTTTCAGTAGTTAATATATTAATTAGAATATATTTAATTAGTTTTAGTATAAAATTTTTTATTTATATAGGTGTGTCAATATCTGAAAAATAACTTTTTATTTTCAAAAGAGTAAGTTATTTTTCTAAAAAATAATTTAATTTTCCTTTTAATTAGAAATATTTTTCTATTGATTAATTTTTTTAGATACGTCAAACGCACGGAGCTTAATAATAAAATATATTCCATCAGTTTTTAAATTGTTGTACATTTTCTAAAAGTAAGCCAACTCTCCTATTTGTATTACTAAAAATTTCACCAATAATTATAAGTGAGGTTTTATGACGTGGAAAATTCTTCGGTATATAATTAGGATATTCTTTTTTTTTAAAAAAATAGCTAATAACTTACAATATTGATATTTGGGAATTTTTCAAAAACAAAAGCTCTTCAAATATTACAACAATATCACCATTTAAAATTTTTTTTTAAACTAGCACAAAAACTATAACAAATTTCTTAAAAATATTACAAAAATACATTTGCTGAAAAAATCCCCTTTAAATATATTTGAAAGTGCATATTCAGTATATCTCTAGTATATTTTGGGTATATTTCAATTCAGTATCCTTATGAATACCTTTAATATACCTTGGTTCAGTATATATTAGGAATATCTTGGAAATTTCTTAGGAATCCTTTAAGTATATTTTAGGAATACTTTGAAAATTTTTTGAAAATAACTCGGATATATATTGGAAATACCTATGTATATCTTGGTATGCCTTTAAGAATATCTTAAATATATATTGGTTGAATTGTCAATTTTATCAGAGAAAAAGAAAAAAAAAATTAAATGAAACAATAATTGAAAATTGAAAAAGAAGAGCAGAACGACAATATTAATAAATGTAAGAGAACTCTTATTAAGTAGAAATTTAATCAAAATGAAGTGTAAAAAATAAAAAATAATATGGGAAAAACATAGTACACTTAAAATTTAACAATGCACCAATAAAAGAAAATTCGGCTTTCTACAAAAAGATCAGCACAAAAAATAATAAAAAAAAATAAAAACACCTTAAAATTAAGAATTTATTAGTCAGGTCATAAGCGAACTTAATATCTGATCGTTTAAGAGTTTTAATTTTATCCTTATCTACTTTCGTGTTCTTCACCATTTTTTCTTGAGGTCTCCGATTCTATCAGCAATTCCAAATCGATCATTCTATTAGAATCTATATCAGCAATAGAATTACCTTCGCTCCATCTCCATCAAAGTAAGAAATTAAGATCCAAGGAGATTTTGGAGACATCATAAACTACAACGGAGGCACTCTCCGGCAAGTCAAGAATAGCCATTGGAGAAGCAAAGAGAGAGAAATCTAGAAGGAGAGAATCCAAAAAAGCAAATTAGCTAGAAATAAAAATATAGAAAAAGCAAACAAATGTCTGATAAGGAGTTGATAAAGCAAAAGAGATAGTTGATACTGAGATCAAGGCCTACAACTAGTGAACATATCAGGTATATCTTGAAGAATCATAGTAGAGAAAAGAGAGAAGAAAAAAAAAGTTAAAATTGAAAAAGAATGTAAAAATGAAAAGAAATTTGATAAAATTAAAAAAAAAAACAAAAATGGTGATAATTTTGAAAAATAAAAATAAAAATTGATATTTTATGTAAAATCCTCTTAATATTTTTTTATTTTAGTATTACACTAAAAGATAAATTATTTAAAGGCAAAGAACACAATATATTGAATAGTCACTATCGATAATTGCAGGAAGTAGCATGATCGTTACATGCACTACAATACTCATAAGGTGTTTGAAAATTTTATTAAGTGTATCAAAAGTAAGTTTTCAATTATTTTTAATTTAAATGACTGATTTTTTTAATTTTTTACAATATTTTTTTTTAAATTTATTTCTGAAAAAAATATCTATTTACCTACTTTTACTCAAAAATAGTTTTTAAAACTCAAAAAAATTACAAATATAAAATTTTTTTCAAAAATCGTTTTTTCTAAACGTAATGCCAAACAAGCCCTTATTTGTGATCGTGCTCTAGTAACATGGGGCTAGTAACTGGGGGTATACATGGTCCGATTCAATTTGGGGATCTAAAAATTTCCGGTATTATCTTTAAAAGTTGGAGATTTAAAAATTCAAGTATTGTATTGGAAAGAAAAAAAAATTTCCTAATTCTATTGTCTTAAAAATTCTGTACAAGTCAGTACAGTTCATCGATTTTTTCAGTACTAAACAATACTATTTCAAATAATTTAGTACTCGGATATTTTGAACTAAATAAGAAGTAATTAAAATATAACATGTTTGACTGAATTGATAGTTAATAGTGTTATAAGAAATATGCAATCATCACATAAAAATTCTTCATATAAACTATTAATATTTGAAAAATATATAATTAGAAAATAAATTATCAATTTGAATTGTTGGTTTCGGTTCAATGGTTTCCGGTCCGATTGTTCGATCTACTTTGAATTTAACAACTATATTATTTACATTAATTATCAAATATATAATTACATAAATTTATTGAATATATCAATTATATATTATTTATTAATAAAATTTAGATTATTATATAAGTATAACTAATGTAATATTATTATTTTGAATATTGTAAGCTATGAATATAGTAATATTTAAAATTTATATTATTAGGTATATAACCCCGTAAGTATATATGTAATTATAAAGTATCAGTTATAAATTTATAAATTATGTAATATATATTATAAAGTATATAAATATATAAAATTTATTAAGTATATATTTATATATATTTTATTTATTAATATAATTTAAACTATTATATAAGTTTAATATAATACAATTATTATGATAAAAAATTATAGGAAAAATTAATATTTATTTTCTTTAGTTTGACATAATATACTATTACCTTTATGAGGTTTAAAAAATATACGACTTACTCCCAGTAGTTTGACATAATATACTATAGTACCCCCCGAGGTTTGAAAAAAAAAATATAATACACTAGTAGAAAGAAATATTTTCTTTTGCTTAGAAGGAATATTAGTATAGTAAATCAAAATTGTATGAGGGTACTAGTACAATATGTCAAAATTCAAGGGGTAAATAATATAATTTTTAAATATCAGGAGATACTAGTGTATTACGTCAAACTACATGAAGCAAATTATATATTTTTCAAATCTTAGAGAGCTATTAGTGTATTATGTCAAACTAGAGGGAGTAAATAGTAATTTTTTCTAATTTATATATAACATTGTTTATACTTTTTAAAATTTTATTATATAAATATAGTGGAACTTAAATTTACAATTATAAACATTTTAATATATTAAATTAAAATATAATTAAATTTATTAAATATTTAAAAAATTAATATGATATTTATAATAAATGACTTCAAATAATTAAAAGTTTTATATGTTCAAAATAATTTAATATGCTAAAAAAATTTATGACGGTGGTGTACAAATCGAACCCATAACCTATAAATCTAAAATAAGTTTACAATCAAATTGACGATCTATTTTTGTTATTAATATTTAAACAAAATATTTGTAATATGGTATTAACTTAGCTATGATGTCATGGTGCACTGTCCGATGTTTTTCTCTTCAATTTTATAAAAAAAATATTTATAAAATATATTACAAATTTTCATTTTTTTTGCTATAATTTTTTTATCATTAATTATAATTTTGCATTTATAATTTATTTAATTGAACTATATATAACAAATCTCAATTATTTATTACCTGATAAAAAAAATTTAAGTGCAATTACTTATAAAGTAACATAATTCATAGTAAGTGTAATATAATTATATGATAAATCAATCTAAATTATTATTTGTTCTAATTATTTTACATGATTTTTTTTAAAACAATAGTATTATTTTAAACTTAATACTAGTCTCTATTATATTATTAAATAAACCATATATAATTTATGTACTTAATAAACTTATAAATATTATATAATTTATAGTTAATGAAGACATTATATATATATATATTAAATATTATTATATGTACACCTTACTATGTATAATATATAATTTTGGAAAAATTATTATTTACTTCCTCAAATTTGATATAATACATTATTACTTTTCCGAGATTTGAAAAATGTACGATTTGCTCAATGTAATTTGACATAATATATTAGTACCTCCTTAGGTTTGCAAATTATATTATTTACTCTTTGAAGTTTTGACATATTATACTAGTACTCCCTTGCAAATTTGATTTATTAGACTAATATCTATCCCGAGCAGAATATATATATATATATATATAATTTTGGAAAAATTATTATTTACTTCCTCTAATTTGACATAATACACTATTACCTTTCCGAAATTTGAAAAATATACGATTTGCTCAATGTATTTTAACATAATACATTAGTACCTCCTTAGGTTTGAAAATTATATGATTTACCCCCGAAGTTTTGACATATTATACTAGTACTCCCCTGCAAATTTGATTTATTAGATTAATATCCCTCCCGAGCAAAATATAATATTCCTTTTTACTATTATATTGTATTTTTTTAAACTTCAGGGGGTACTATAGTATATTATAATAAATTATAGGGAGCGTACTATATTTTAAACATCTGGATATCGGTTCTTTCGGTTTAATTTGGTTTCAGAATAATTCAATATAATTCAGTATAGTTCTCGATAGATATCATTAAAAAAACCAGATCCATCAAAGTTAAAGTCAACAGTATAATTCAGTTCGGTTTTAGTAAAAAAAGTAAAAAATGCAGTTCGGTTATGGATATTTTTTCTCGGTTATTCGTTCCAATTCAGGAAAATCAAGGATTTATGTACAGCCCTAGTAACTGTAATCGTAATTAAACCTTTGTATAATTTATATAAATTGGAAAAAAAAAGGTTTGCCAGTAAGTGCATGATCGTAAATAAGATCATGAAATCAAAAGTGCGTTCGTACTTAATTAATATGGTGCTTCCCCAATTTTTGTCATCTATATGACTGTAAGAGACAGGTGAGACGATAAATAGAAAGGTTTGCAAGCACAAGTGCGACTGCGACTCGTGAAAGATAAATCGCGCCTGCAACACTAAGAATAGCAACCGCGACTTCGTCCACTCAGAACTAAATTGTTTGATGTGTTATGATTTGAATGATATGCATGGAGATACTTTGTACACGTTGGAATATGATAAATGAAAGATTAGAACATAGAGCACGAATAACTGGAATGATGCATGACATATTAGAATGATGAAATGATAACTTGTGATGTGAGAATAGCAATTAATTATGAAATTGCTTAAGATGATAACAAGCTTGTGGGAGCATATATGAATACATGATGATGTCATAAAGAGAAAGTTGAGAATCCAGAGTGTATAAGTTCATAACGTCTAACTTAGTATTAGAGTAAGGATAAATGACATAAGTTAAGAATCCAGAGTGTATAAATTCATAACGTCTAACTTAGTACTAGAGTCAGGATAAATGACATATTATTAACAGAATAAGCGGTATTGTAGTGAAAAGGTGTTACGATGAAACTTTGGCTCCAAAGCCTGCAATTAGACACTTTATTTTCTAATTGACAATCTGGTAGCACTTAGGCTGCAATAAGCCAACATGTATCCTAATCAGTCCTGCTTTAACATGTTATGGGGCAATTGATAAAGGAACCAACGTAATTGTTCACAATGTAGGAAGTTAATAAGGAATTATATATATATTGAAATTTGTGCTATTATTTATTAATAAATATAGTATGCTTTTCATGATAATACGATGATATAAGGTGAAAATTGTACAAGTTATTGTATGATGAACACCATAATTAGTATGCCATGCATGATATAATTTGATAGAAATTCTGGTTTAATAGGCATATGCATGTAGTCTTTCTTACATGCGTTTATATTGCTATTATGTACCGCTAATTGTAATGTAAAGCATGTGCATTTTTGTTTCACATGCAGGTGATGTGGAGATGTGTAAATCGAGTCTAACAAAATACAATAGAACCAACCATACATAGTCAAATAGAAGAAAAGGAATATATGTCGTACAAAATCATCCAAAATAAGTGGTCTCTATGTGGTCGCAATCTCTATTTAGCGACCATATAACGACCATTTTTCTGTGATCTGAAAATTCCTGGTTGTTAAAGCCCTCAGCAACTATAGCGTCACGTGGTTGCAACTCCTTAGAGACTACAACATGGGGTCACTATTTGGAGACCACATTTATGGTCGCTAAATGATGTTACTGTGGTTGCTAACTGTATTAAAGTGAAAGACCAAAAGGACCATTTGGAGATTACATCTAGGTGGTCGCTAAATTTAGAGACCACACATGTGGTTGTTGACTTTGGAGACCATGTAATGTGGTAGATGATTTTAGAGACTACATATTGTGGTGTGGTTGCTAATTGTAGAAACCACGTAAAGTGGTTACTGATTTTTTTTAATATAATGAATTTTTAATAATTAATTGTTTATATTTTAAATATTTTATTATATTCTTAATTTATTATATATATTATAAACAAATATATATTATAAATGATGTAATAAAATATAAAAATTAATATTATAAAATTTGATATAATATTTGAAAATTTAAAATACACTAAATTGTTCAAATTATAGAGAAGTTTGTATCAATATTTGCTAAATAGTACTAAAATGTGAAAAAAAAAATAATCAAAGCTGCTTATTATTTGGATGCGTATGATCTTATAGAGGCAATTGACTGCTAGACAGATCATTTGGATAGTGGTGAGCATAATTATTTTGTGCCTATATGCTCAATACGCTCTATCACAAGGCGCATCGTCTGTTCATAACTGTAGAATTGTTCTTTAAGCTTTCTAATATGATCATGAACCGCCTCAAGCTGGGGTGCCATATGCGATGCATCAGATGTTGAACTAGTAGATGCCTTGTGCCATATAAGTACTGGCCTTGAGAAGATTTCTGAACAACCTACATGAAGATCTAGTCTTATTCCTCCTAGTTTAGATCAATATAGTTCCCAGATTCATCATGAGATGCCTGATCAATAAGCGCATCTATCTATTCTTGCAACCAAATATATCGTCAAATAAATATAATTCATAATTAAATATCATGTGAAGACAAGTATATATCACTTACTACAATTTGTCTCGCACGCTGGATCACGTACTGTTTGGACCTATCAGGAGCTTTCCTTATATACGTCTCGTTGAAGAGACAACAGACCTTGCTAGGAGGGGCACCCTTTGCCAAATCTTGAAATAAACAAATTGTATATATTAGATATATAGAAGTGATATTTATTTTAAAGTGTTGAAAGAACAACATTTCATGTGATGTGTTTAGCATACTTATCAATGGATATGGATTGGCAAGTGTGGCTTAACATCTTGGATCCTTCAGTGCTAGTCTCATTATGACGGTTCCTAGCCTAACGCTCCCTCATCATTTGGAATGTCGGATTAGCCCACTTCTGTTGCCAACTCACCCATGATACAAATGGGGGGCCGTCCATTTCTCCACCAATAGATATATGTGTATCGCTTGCTTGCCAATTTCTCCCATGCTGCCTTCACCAAAGCAATCACCACAATGTCCCACATATAATATTTCTATAACTAAAAACATTTGCACAAAGTTAGTAAACATATATAAGAATTTAAAAAAAAAAAACAGATAGTCTCCCTTATAATATGCATAATCCAAAATGTACTTATAAGATTTTTCAAGACCTAATCACTTTTCCCAAACAATTAAATAAATTCCAATTATTTCACATTCATAATTCTCAATAAGTCTAACAAATAAAGCGTTTTAACAAATTTCAATCATTCTCACAATTTATCAAGTATTTTGAGCATTCAAAGCAAAATTTTCAAGCATTGTTTAGGATTATAAGCAAATATTCTTTTCAATTCTATTTGTTATCAATCAATCTATTTCATTTTTCTCATTTACAATATTGTACATCAACATTTAAAAGTATTTTACTTGTAACTCCCCCAAATACGTGTCATGCACCTCCTACAACACTAACTTCCAATTGTAGCCTTCTGAATTGTAGCTGCTCCTGAAATATACGAGTAGTCATGTCATGAGACTCAACAAACCTGTAGTTATAAAAATAGACAAGTATTACATTCAACCAAAACATGTAAAATAAACACGAATGAAATATCTCACCTCTAATTATGCAGTTTAAGTCTCTTATGACTGCCACTAGAATTACTAACAGTTGAGTTTGAAGTAGGAGTATCGGGGGTATGCATATGTGGAGTGGGAGAGCCTAAAGCTGGCTATAAATCTAGTCCTACAGGTATGGAGGTGTCAATGGTTGTGTGCCAGGTGAGACAAATGTGGCTCTAGTTTGCTAATGATGTAGAAGCATCTGTTGTAGATGATTGAGTGCCTTTTTAGTGCCTCGTCCTTTGCCGCCTTTATTAGAGGCATCTCTAGTACATTCCTTACCTCTCTTATTTTAAAAAAAGTACACATATAAGCATAATTAATAGATAAAAAGGCTATATACAATAGGAATACCTAGCTATAACTACGTCTATTCACCACCTATTGGATCATTCAATGTCCTTTTTTGATCTGCTTCAGTAATTTCGACATTATGGATATGGATTGATTCCTTTTGAAATGGAGGAGGTTCTTGCACATGTTTAATATTTGAAGAGCTTTTTGGCATCTCAATAACTCCACTTGGTATGATTTTTTATACGACCTAACAATTAATTTTGTCATATTAGCAAACAACTCAATATTTCTATCCCAACAATAACAACACAGTAAGCAATAATAATATTTCAATCAACAAATAAGTAGCAGTGAACATGTAAAGAACTCAATGTTCTATTGATAATCAAATATGGTTGAATTGGTATTTACAAAGGAAGATTAAAGAAGGAGATAAAAGGAAAAGCAAATTTTATAGAGATGAACTCGCACAGCCTAGGGATGCAACCCCTCCTCTAAGAAAGCTTAGAGACCCTTGAACAAAATACTCCCAAAGATACCTTTTCCCCTCAGCTAATTATTCCTTATAACAACCTTGCAGGCCTTCAATGACCATCTTATCCTCATCTTATCTGTGCCATGCGTCCTAGAATATACCTACCATATTGCAAGCCTTACCTATGTTGGAACATTCTCTGCCATCAGCCTATTTTATACCCTTTCTCTATCACTGCCCACTCCATTAGCAACAGTCTTGTCATTAAGACTAAAAATAGGAAATTGACTGCAGATGGACAGTTCATCTTCCTAAGTGGCCTCTTCCACTAGCTTGTCTTCCTATTGAATCAACAATTGATTAACCATATCTCCATGTTATGATAGTTCGAACAGTAAGGACTTTGTAAAAAATAAGGATGTCAGTCACTTCAATAGCCAAATATTTCGAAAGGACAATATCAACAATATTAGTAACAATTGCTAGCTTAAGAACAAACACATGAAAGACCGAGTGAATTTTAGAAGAAGTGGGAAGTGTTAATTTGTAGGCCATCAGACCAACAATATCAATAATTTGGAATGGCCTATAACAGTGAGGAGCTAGTTTCTGATTAATATGGGCTACTATTGATTATTGGCGATGAGGTCGTAATTTGAGAGACCTAATCCCTAATATCAAAATGCATATCTCGTCTATGAGCATCTGCAGACTTTTTCATTTGAACTTGGGCTCTTGTAAGGTGGAACGGAGGCTGCCTACCATAATCCACTTGATAAGGAGTAGTATTAATTGATGAATGGAAATTGGTATTATACCAAAATTCTGCCCATGGAAGCCACAAAGACCATTGATAAGGCTGATCAATAGTAAAACACCTTAAATAAGTTTCCAAGCATCGATTTACCATCTCTGTTTGACTTTCTGACTCTGGGTGATAAGAAGAACTCATATGTAATTCAGTTCCTTGCATTCTAAAAATTTCCTATTAAAAATGGTTCATAAACAATGGGTCACGGTCACTGAGAATAGATTTAGGAATGCCATGAAGACGAATAACTTCTCGAACAAAAATCTCAGCTACGCCTTTAGCAATATAGGGGTGCTTCAAAAGAACAAAATGTCCATATTTGAATAGCCTATCAACTATCACTAGAACAATATTGTATCCCCTAGACTTTGGCAACCTAGAAATGAAATCCAAAATATATTTCGATCATCATAAATACACATAATTGTATATACTTGCTTCAAACCTCAATGACAATCATATTACACAAAAATCTCAAATACACATATATAATAAAACCATACAAAGCTAGCTAATACCTATTATATATATACCAAAACTATATACACAAGTCTTAAATATTTGATAATCTCAAATGTTCAATTAATATCCAAAAAATATTCAACAATCTCTACTTTTCAACAACACATTATCATATAGTATTATATTTATATACATTCTCTTACAAAGTAGTTGGACCACAAATACCGAATTTTGTTAATTAATTACAACTCGATCCCATTATTGCTGCCAAAGTAACATCAATAGGATACTCTACAAGTAAAATATATGATGCTATAATGTAATAAGGACAATAGTTCAATTCACATGCCAATTATGCAATAATTATGCTACAAATTAAATAGTATGACATTCCAATTGCTCCATATCATAATTAAGATTCACAAGTTATTAGGCAATAATTATGTAAAGAGCATTCCACTTATTAAATTGTATGCCATAGCTTTGCAATTAGTACGTAATTAACTTAAAATTGAAGACTTCCCTTCCTCATAGCCTCAACTTTGGCTGCCTAATCTTTCATCTAATTATGCCAAAATACCAAACCTATAAACATATGTCCAACTAAATGCAACGAGAGTTTTTGGTTTGCCTAATTAAGGTGGGGATAAGAGAGGGGGTGAAACAAACAAAAGGCTGAAATTTTGCTTTCTTTGCTATTTTCTTGCTGTTGCCGTTGCATTAACATACACTGCAAAATTTATATGTTCAATGGTTTGATTACATGCCACCATCTACTTTCTTAGTAACTAACTTATATAACATATCCTAGCTTTGTGTCATAACTTTTACTTATATAACTCTTACAGTTCAAATAAGAGTACTATTCATTAATTAAAAAGAAAGGAAAACGATGAATAGAAAAAGATTAACATGTTGCGCATCATAATAAAATATAAGCATGAAGTGGACAAAAGGATGATTGATTTTAAAGTGAATTATTCAGTGAACTATTCATTTTGAATTATTTCTAGAACCACTTGCCAACTCTATACCAAAAATAAAACTGAAACATGAAAAAGAAAATGGTCAAATGCACATCCATAGCCAAGTATGTGGATAGAGACATACCATTTTGCATAATAGGATGAAATAGGATCAACATCATATATTAAGCTTCATCAATCAGGAAGTCAAAGGAATAATATAGAATCCTACAATTTTGTTCATTGATTACTTGATTTAATGGCTTCCTTCAAAAGCCATACTACTGCTACTAATACAAACTCAATCTGTTCTGATATTTTGATGTGTGATCCTTTTATACCACAAGAAACAGTGAAATTATCCCAAAACAGAAATTCAATCCTAATCTAGTAGTATAACTACATTTACCAGCTATATCAAAAGATACCCATCTTCCTCTTCAATTTCTTCATCTCCACTGTCCCAACGTATTCAAATGTTATAAGCTTAATTATACAATAATTAATCATCAATCAATGAATGCATATTGTCTTAACTAGTTATATGAGGAAGTATATCAAACAGTTGATAGACAGAAAATGTTTGGAATTTTGGCATTATAGAAATGAAACATACCAGACCGATAGAGAGCAAATTTAAAAAACCAAAGATAAAAAATAATCCAAATCAAACTAAAATCTTTAGAATCAACACATAAATTATTGTGGTTGGTTATGCCTACTTCACTTGAAACAACACACTTTTGCGTTAATTAAACTACTGGTTATAACAAATCAATAACACTTAGAAGTGATTCAAATAAGAAGTTGAATGAAATGAATAGAAAGAATCTCATGCATGACTTCCCAATAACCTTCAAAGCACATATACTCAAGATTCAACTAGTAATCAATTTCATAACTAGGAGCCTCATAAATGTCAAAGGAGAAATAACATTTCCTTTCCTTGGGGCAAATGCTCTGAATATGCCATTTTACAAATAATTTTTAATTTGTATACAATTCTTCGATTCACAATTCACAAATATTAAAAAAATGGCAAAACCAGTAGATGTTTCTTAGTTGCTACCTTATACTCAAATTCTCACTAGTTATTTTCCTTTCCTTTCCAGGCAGCCAAACAAGGAAGAACTTACCTCCAATATTCAAATCTTTAGGCAAGACAAATGAGCTCAGGCTTTTTCAGCGCGAGACGAGCAGTAGAGAAGGCGGCATTGGGCGAGAGGAACTTAGGCGATTTCTGGCACTGGGAGGAGCTTGGACGATTTTCGGCATGGGCGAGGTTCGGGAAATAGAATGCAAAGAAGATGGGAAGGATAAGCATGCAGATATGTTTGTTTTGCTTGAATTAGTGTTTTTGAGTTTTGAACAATTTTTGCTCCGGTTTTATTCAACAATCGCTGCATAATGTCCAGGAATACACACCGATTCCCTAAAACAACCATCACATAAAAGATACATGAATTATATGTAGTGGTTGTTTTATACAACCATTGCATATAGTCATAACATTTTTCAAATTAATTACAAAAATGGCACCACATTTTTTTACACAGCAGTTTTCTCTACCATTGTTGCATATTACTAGTCTCCTATGAAATTTTTTGTACTAGTGCATCCTTATCATACATTCTCTAATGTATAAGAAAGGTAAAATAGAAAATGATAATTTTGGATTCCAATTTAAAAAACCAGTTTCAACTCTTGAACTGATTGCCTACTTATGTTGATTAGGTTAATTTCTCTTTATAGTAATTTCCAAATGGATTTTAATTCTGCAATCATATTAATATTAAAATCCCATACTTCTAGAAGTTAGTTAAAATTTAATTCACCTTAAACTAAGTTACAATGATACCATAAATTAAACAATTTAATTCTATCATGCACACCACAATCTAGTCATACTAGAAATAAAATTACTCAATTTATATTGATTCAAAATCAAAAATGAAAAATTCCCATAAATTCCAGAATCTTAAATCATCAATCCAAGCATTTATAGGTCAGCTCAAGCCAATCAAAATAATTTAGAACAAGCCAAATCATTAAGCCTAGCGAATCAACACACAAGACACTTAAAACCATACATTCATCAACTAGAATCATCTTAGAATCGAGGAAAATCATTTTGGTATGTATTTAACATCAAAATAAAATCAAAATTATCACATATGTATAATACAAATGTGATGGAACCGAAATTGATATATACAAAAATTTCCAAACAAAACAGCCCGTCTGGGCACACAAAATAGTCTTGTTTTGTTACTTGTTTGCAAATTAAATTACAATGATTTTAATTAAAACTTTGGAGCTATCCGGATGATAAAACACATTCTCAATATGTTAAAACAATGTTCTTATAGTCATATTACAAAAACATATCAAACAACCCCACCAATTACACCATATAACATCACTAGATCATGGAAAACCTAGTTTTTGGCTACTTTGACCATAAATCCAAATTTTATCAAATAAATCACATTCAATCTAATTTTTGAATTACAATTATATCCCTTAATCATTTCATGAATAGATTAATGAATTTATGATCAAAATAAATTTTAAGAACTATGAGACCCAAAATTGCCAAATTCGTACAATCCAATTGCATCTTCAATTAAAATTAATTTTGATAGGCATAAGGAGGCTTTGATACTAATGTTGGATTTTGTATACGTATTTCATACATAAATGCAATAGAAAAATAAAAAAATTTACAAAACTCGAAACCATGGATACTACTTATGCCATCAAAACTAATTAACCAATCAAAGGTTGAAGATGATTGCCTTTTGTTTCTTGGAGTGCTTTCTTCGATTCCTCTTCTTACCAAGTTATTGCAAACTATAGCAATACAGTTGGAATGCCTCTGATGATATCCATGCAAAGAGAGAAGAACACAGTCCCGAGAGGTGATGGCTTGGCTCTACACATTTTGTGCTAACAAGAATATGAAACCCTAAGAGAGAATATGTAAATCAAACCCTTTGATTTATGATGGAGGCTCTTATTTTTCCTCCTAAAAAATCCCTTTATATATGTTCCAAACATAATTAGGGTTTGGAGCTCAAATCTCACCTAAATAGGCATTCAAAACCCCAAATCCTCGATTTTTAGGTTTGGAGGAATGTTGCCAACACGTTGAAAAAAACATGTGACACAATTGTGTCACAAATGGAAAAGGGTCTGCCTTAAATGACACGGTCGTGTCATATGCCCTTGTCATCATATGTGTTGTCACGCTAGCACATTGACGGGCCCGTACGGGCCTGTACTAGCTCAACGATTTTGCACCAACGAAACTTTTCTGCGATCACGACACCATCTGGCCTAAAACTCTCTGAAATACTTTTGAATCCTATCCAATACCATTTTACATGTTCTTCACGCCTTAAATGCGTGTGACCCATTAGGCTCCTAGTTATATTGGCCACCCAGATCAACACTTGATTTTGAGCAAATCATGAGCAGTATCTAGTAACACATAATGACCCCCAATTGATTGGAAAGTCAGTAGTTTGACTACGAACCTTTCCATAGACAATAATTTACACAATTCATCCTTTCACTAAACTACACCCTACTTTTAGATCATGGATATAGTGTTAGCTCTCACTAGACTGACTATATCACATCTAGTCCAAGTGATGTTAGATCTTATCCTAAGACTCATTCTCTATTAGATATGTTAATGAAGACCATGCTCATAACATTTTCACTTTGGCAAGAGATTTGCAAGTAATGATCCCGATAAGAGGCCATGAGGATATACTCCGTCTATCTGGACTGGTGAATCCTTTGTTAGCTACTCAACTATCTTTGAATACCTCAAGCTATACCCAATCACCACCCTATGAGCGACTACTGTAAGGCAATAAGGAATAAAGTTAAAATACATAATCAGTATTCAAGATAACCTTGAGCACCTCAAGTCTAAGGATACTTGCACTATTGCTATGATGAGACTATCACTGACATAAGAATAGATTATCCTTATGATTGTCTCATAATAGGTCATCTAATATACTTGACTACTCTTGGCAAGCATCTATATGTTAACTCTAAACATCTCATGCTTACAACTTATGAGATCTATTGCTTGATCTAATCAAGGAGTATAACATGTGCTAGTCTATTCAGACCAACAATGTCTCGTCTTGTTAATTCTGTGACTAGGGATAATTTAGATACAAACATAATTACACATGATATGAATATCAATATCATGATCCCATCATAATGTTCTTCATGGTATGTTTTGTATCATGGACTTCATTAAATGATTTAAGATCTATATCAATTCATAAAGTAAATGAACATCATATTAATGAAAATGTCTTTATTCATATTCAATAACATTGTACAATGAGTGCTAAAGGTGATTCGGCTCGGTTATTGATAGAGTGAATAGATCTGCCATTTCTTGAAATCTCTCTTCTGATTCAAAATCGTGGTGTAATGTGTATCCCCCCCCGTTCCGATCATGGAATAGATGAAATAAATCAAAAAATGGATTTTTGTTCAAGAAAGAAATCTTATTAGAACTGTCCATATCCAGTTCATCCTTCAGAACCATATCACATCCCGGATCGGATGAAATAGGATGAATTGAGACGGTATTTTGTAAATACATGATTATCTTGAATATATTAACTATTTCTTTATTTTCAGATCGCCTGGAAGGGACAAAAGAAATATCTTGTTCTTTCTTCAACAATTTCTCTATTATCAAATGATATCAGAGGGTTTTGCAGTTATTGTGGAAATTCCATTTTCCCGACGATTAGTATCTTCTTTCGAAAGGCTAGAGATATTAAAATCTCATAAATTACGATCAATTCATTCAATATTTCCTTTTTTAGAGGACAAATTTCCACATTGCACTTAAATTTAATGGGTACTGGCACATAGTAAAGTTGAGCTATCTTTTCATATATAATTCTACTAACATGTTTAGAGATTTTTGGTCATTTGACTTTAGCTATCTAGAAAAAAAATACATAATCACCTTATCCTCTTGCATTAGTACACAAATTAAATAGTTAGTTGAGATGTCATTGTATACTATAAAATCTTTCCTTAAAAAGGGGTTGTGTTAGAACCGGTGCCTCTTAGCCAGCATAGCCTTCAACTGTTCAAATAGGCTTAGCTCCTATTTGTCCACTCTACTTGACATCTTTATGAAATAATTGTGTAAAAAGAGTGATTATTTGAAAAGAACCACTTTAGGAGTCGTTTGTAGTAGATTATCGAACCCAATGACAACTTCTAACCTTTGTTACATTTCAAGGTAACTTCTAGTCAAGAATAGCCTTTAACTTATTGGGGTCAACTTGTTACCCTATATTGACAAAGCCCACTTCTTTTAACTAGAATTCACAGTTCAACAACTTGGCATGTAACTACTCTTTCCTCAGAGTCTGGAGCACCCCATAGGGACACACTACACCTTAATGACGAAAATCACATTAGGTGTTAGCTCTTAGCTTTCACCTTCTGCTACTATTCCATCATACTTTTGAATTAAATATCACCTTTCTGAGCTCACAGCCATCTACTACTCCATATTGGACTGACCAATCCATATTTATAGTGATGTCGAAATAGAATAGGTTAATATATTAGAGTTTGCTCACCCTGAACCCTTAAGTTGTATCTTAGAATAAAATTTCTATCTCACTATCCTTTTGGCTATTATCCCTTTGTCTCAAACTACGTTAGCCATTCTATGTGTAGAATGGCATTACTCTTAAATGATGATGATTCTATAAGATTTTAGTAGGCACTACTTTTTTTGCATTCTTATAGGGTAACGTGTTTGCAGTTGATTCCTTGTACAATGTCTCTAGAGGTGAGTTAAAATTGTACATGTTCTAGAGCTCTATGCTTTCATAGTCTGTTGACAAAAAAGTGCGATTGGTAAAGGCTATATTGGGTTTTGGCTTGTGGGTATGGTTTATACCTTATAATTGGTAATGGGGAATTGAGATGGCATTTTTACGTATTAGGCGAAGGCATAGAGCAGGAGAACCACCCACAAGTGAGACATCAAGCTTGGATTGTGAAGGTTGCCACCTTTAGTTAAGGTTTTGCATATAAGCCTTCAAATCTCTTTTGCATGCTTTTATGTATTATTTGATTATTAAATGGCTTAAAAATGGGTAAAACTGAAATATTGGCATGAGAATTGTGTTGAATGGATTAAAGGTTATGAAATAACAAGTTCACAATGATAAATGTGTGAAAAGTGGTATTGTGGTGTGTTTGTGTGTTGAATGGTTGAGTACTGGCATATTAATTATGAAATAGAATGATGGTGAATGGAAATTAATGATGTACGAGCTTTAAATGCTAGTTATATTATAAATGCTAGCTAAAGTGTTTGATGAGTTTGAAAGGTATGTATTTGCCATAAATGTTGATCATGTGTGTTAAAAGGAAATGAATGACATTTATGTTGGTTGAAAGAGAAAGAAAAGATGTGGATAAAGGGAAGTAGCCACTAAGAGGTGAAGAAAGGAAAAGGAAAAGAGAAGATTTGGGGTTGCTTATGTAAGTGCTTCTTAGATAGAAAATCTTATATGCCATAAAATTGTGAAATTATGTGTGATGTTTGTTATGCATGAGGGTTGCAATGTCATGTGATAAATTGTTGTTTTTGAGTTTTGTGGTAAATTGATATGAAATATTGAGTTTTATGAATATGTTTATGATCTGGAAATTTTGGGCATAAACTTGATTACATAAGATTATGAAATTAATTAATTTGCAATGAGTCCAATAGGTGCCCTATTATACATTCACTGGAACAACCTTGACGATATTAATCATAACTTACGTTGTGGTAATTGGATTAGCATGAAACTATTGGAAATGAAAGTTAACACATAGTACTAAAAATGTTATGAAGAACATAATTTGTAATTTAGATTGTAACTAGGTCAAAAATCGACTACAAAATCTCGGATATAGATGAATCCAGGAAAATACTAGACAGATTTTGAATGAACACCATACTGTAAATTGACCATAACTTTTAACAAAAATTTGGATTCTACTGATTATTTTTGCAAATTCAAGCCAATATAATAAGCTAAAAGTTTATTGAAGATCATAAGGTCTAAATCAAGTTAAAAATAAGGCTTAAGCCTAGGACCGGAATCTACCTTAAGTGTGAAATTTATATTTTAATCTTTTTCATGGAACACAATATGTATATATGATAGTTGTTGAACATTTTAATCTTATTGGTACATATGGATGTAGAACATATTATTATGTGATATTGGTAATTTTATAATCAATAAATAAATATATTTGTGTGAAGAGGTAAAAGGAAATTATTATTGCAACAATAATGGAAATGATAACAGTAATGTCAAAACCCAAATACATCTAGCCTTGAATTAGAATGATGGATAGTTTGACATGTCAATCAGGAGAAAAATGGAACGCATGCGATAAAATATTATTAAAGCCGGTAATGATATTGTTTATAACATCGGTAAAGGCATTATTTAAAAAAACCAGAAATGGCATAATTAATTATACTTTTGGATACATGATTATGCTAAAGAATTGTTTATTAAATAATGAACCTGTGATTATTAAGTGATGAACCTGTAAATTTTGATTGATGAATCTTCAGTATCTGTATGGCATGAATTATGGGTGAACATTGGGTCTAATTGAAGATTTGATGTTTATAATTGTATAAAATAATTAATTTATACATTATATAAAAACTGTGATAATATATATAATTTTATATATAATATATGAAATATATAAAATGTGGTAAGAACATTTGAATATATATATATATATAAGATTTTTATTATATGAAGCACCACTAAGCTAGTAGTTTAGCACGAGTGATTTTCCCTCATGCAGGTCTTGAAGAATTAAGAAGTTAGGTTATTGTTAAGAGAAGAATTAAGAAGTTAGGTTATTGTTAAGAGAAGAAGGAAATCTAGTGAAGAAGCAATTTAAAGCATCAATGTTATTTTTTTTTGTATATTTTGATAAAGCCTTATAATATATTATCAATGTTTATTTTCGTATAATACATATTGGGGTGTGTAACACAAATATTTTGAGTACAATATTACCGTAAATATATGTTTTATTACGAAATACAATATATGAATTTTGGTGTGTAAAATATTTATTTGGACACAAATATAATTTAAATATAATTAAAATTATAATACAAGAATGTAAAGAGCAAGGATAATAATATTAGAAAAAAAATTTAAGTAACTTTTTTGGCGGGTTATTCAATACAACTAAACGGGTAATGCCTACTTACCTTACTATTCTAGAGTGGGATAAGGGGGTGTTATATTCATGGTCGTGTATCATGCTCAGGGGAATGTCCAGATTGAATAGTCCTGTTCACACTCAGTTTCACAACTTGGTTTACAACCAAGTTCATTACCCTAACACATTGTTCACACTCGTGAATGTCTCTCACAACTAATAGCATTAATGGCTAGGTTCATAGATAGGGCACCCGTGAATGACACTTTCAAAGTTGTGAATAAGGAATTCATGCCCGTGAAGCTTGAGAATATGATAATATGCTTTTTTTTTTAAATGATGCTAAGTATATGGTTATATAGACATCATTGCCATGATGCACAAGTATGAATAAAATGTTTACATGAGTATCATATGAGAATGACATATGAAAATTTTTTATATGTTCAAGTTATATGACATGAAAATGGATATTATATGAAAATGATAACAAGGTATGAACACATGGATTCTATGTATGAACTTCTATATGAAGTATGCAAACGATGAGGATAAATGGGTATCTATGCTCAGGTGAGTATGAATAGGTCATCATGGTAGTCGACCCTTGAAAAGAAAGAAATATAATAATGTCATTGCATAATTCATGTGAGTAATGGTGTATGAATGTGAAGATGGATAAGCTCGGTACTCTAACATATATAGGATATGAGTAAGATAGGTGGCATGCCATTAGGGATATAATGGTGTGGTAGTAAGTAATAGGAATAAGGGAATGCTTTTTGAATAAGGACAAGAGATCTTAAGCTTATGTGAGTGCCCTTGATCTATACAAGCGTGTGAAATGGTGACTTTGATATGCTTTGTCAGCAGGTCTTAAGCTTGTGTGAGCACTTCCGACATGAGAAGCTCAGGTAAACATATATGGAGATGGATGAGAGGTCTTATATTTATGTGAGCTGTCACTCCTGCAAGTAGGCTTAGTACAAATCAAGAATACATGGTATGAAAAGAGTACATAAGTTTGATTCAAGATGATTCAAATGAGTTATAAGAGGAATGAATGGTAAATTATTGATGCGTTGAAAGTATTTTGGGGTTTACATGAGGTATATGAAAGGTATAAAGTTGGATTTGGGTCTTAGGCTACGAAAGGGGTTGAAAGAATGAAGAAAAGAGAAGATTTAAAGGTGTCACACTTGAGAAAAAATGTGTCACGATCGTGACCATCATAAAAGTTGAATTTTGGGTTAAAACAACTTCATGGCCATGACACCTCGCAATATAAATTGTATAGTTTTGTCATTTTTAGGCATACATGCGATTTTTCACCCCTAAATCTCTAAAACTTCATCTCCCATATGATTTTGATAATTTCTAAGCCTCCAAACACAAGATCTACCATTTAAGATCAAGATTCAAACATGGATTTGAGAGATTTACCAAGGAAGAAGATGAAGTTAGAGGGAGAAAGTGTGGAGCTTGAGAGAGCTCGGGTCTCCCACCAAATCAACCTTTTTTTCTTCCTTCTTTGGGTAAGATTTCATGTTTTTCCTCCTCTTTTAACAAGTTTAAAGGGGTTTGATGTGATTTACATAAAATGGGTGGAAACCCATTTGTAAATGGATATTTGTC
Organism: Balakata baccata; assembly: GCA_949630135.1. Lineage (NCBI taxonomy): Eukaryota > Viridiplantae > Streptophyta > Magnoliopsida > Malpighiales > Euphorbiaceae > Balakata > Balakata baccata. The sequence continues at coordinate 128,387 of CATIWF010014571.1, read as the reverse complement.
AGATGGGATCTTGAGTTTCTATAAGGGAAAACTCTATTTAAGCTTTATGTAGCCACATATGTTAAGATGTGGCTTGAGTTGATGACAATGGTTATGTTTGTGTATAGGATATGTCTTAAAATGTGGAGTTACCACCAAAGAAGGCTAGGCAAGCTTAAAAACTTGGATTGTGAGTTGGCTACATAGGAGGTAAGTACACATTTGCATTTTTGCTTGTTAAAATGATATGAAAATGTGATAAATAACATGTTAACTATAAATGTTGGATAATAAGAATGTAATCAATGTTATGGGATAATAGATTATGCCTAAGGACTTTAAAAGATATATGTAGAAAAAGAAAAGAGAAGATAAAGGATGAAATGAACAATATGGTTTCGATAAGTGAAAATACACTTAGAACCCAAATGAGGAAACCTATAGTGATAGATCTACATATCCATAATTTGTGAAGTAATGTTTTGTTGATAATGGTATATGTATATAATTAAGACTAAGATAAAAGTTATATATTATAAATGAGAAGTGATATGCTTATGTAACGTTAAACATGACATCAATGACTTTATGAGGCATAAAGTGAGAATTTGGGCTTGAATGAAGTAAATAGAGATATAGCTAGTGACACGACATAAAGACACTTAAAAGAGTTAGAAATAAAAATATAAGAGGTATCTTGAGCTTCGTGAAAGCTTATAACTTATAATGGTACATGAAAAGGGCATTTAAGACACATGATTTAGATATGAATGAACTAGTTGATATATAATGAGTTAAATATGTTTTATACTCATAAATGTATAAGACTTGTAATATGAAACTGATAATAATAAGTGTATGTATGAATTAAAGATTAGTAGTCAAATATGGTGTATGTTAGACTTGATGCCTATATTGAGATTTAATAAGCTTGTAGAGACATAAGTTCAGTTATGGCACTTGAGAGTGCTAGGAATAGGTGGCATAAAAGAGGTAATTCCCTCACTTTGAGAAATTAATGATTTGAATTCCTTATGGGATTGCTAAATGGTATATGGAATTAAGTCATGGTGTTGATTTAGTTAAATGATTGTGTTAGCATATATGTGTCTATTCTCGATTCTTGCTTGTTGATAGGAATGGCTACAATTGGTTAACCTTAATGTCTTGTATGATGAATTGTGAAATTTGACATTTAATGCATATTGTAGATCTTTTGAAACGGGGCAAATGCATGGATGATAGAGGCATGTTTTGACATGATTTATTATAAGCATTGATAGGTGGGTGGCAAATGGACCACCATAGAGCTTATGTGTGTGATATGCATGAAAAAGATATTGAATCTTGTGTTTTAGCAAAGGAGACAGCCCATTTCACAATCAACGTCACAACCAAGCTGAATTTATCATGACCATGAAAGTTGATATAATGGCTAGGCTTCACAGTCAAGCCAATGTGTCATGGTCTAGAAGACACTATTCACAGCAAAAATGAAAGCTGTTCAATGATGTAAAAACATGGCTATAACGCACGAATCTCCTCCACATGTTTATGTATGATAAAATACCATCTGAATACTGGATATTAAGTTTGAAATTACACTGGGAATGTTAAAAGAAAGTTGTATATAGGGTATGACATGTGAATAAATGATAAGAATAAATGATTAACAAAAACATCACATAAACAAATTACATGAAAGCTAGAGGCTCAGAGAGGTCAATGCTTCAGTGATCGAAGCTAGAGCCTCAAAGAGGTAAAAGCTTTGATAAACAACCGGTATAAGCTTGAGCCTCCGAGAGGTCAATGCTTAACCGAGAGATATCTACACGCTCGAGCCTCCGAGAGGTCAAACTTTGTAATGAATCAAATTTGTAATCCAAATAGCTGAGATAATGAGATATTGGGATATTAACAAGGAAAAAAAAATTATGCTATACATGACTTGTTAAATAATTTTTGAGCCAAATATGATATGAAATAATAAACCTAATACATGGTTAATCTAGTATGAATTACGATATGCTAGTGTGCTAACCCAGTAAGTTGGGTATTTGATCATATATGTGAATCACGATTGGTTTGATTCCTTGTATAAGTATGAAATGGTTGCTTTGACTTCGTCACGCCTATATGATTTGAAAATGATTGTGTTGCAAAATTTACATGCTATAAATTATATGATTTCTTATTACACTTGATATGCTTTTATGTATTACTAACCTATGAGTAGCTTAGCATGTTATGTTCAACGCACGCAGGTCTTAGAGCCAGTAGATAGTAGATGTAGCAGTTGACAGTGGAGAAGCTAGAGTCTATACAGAGGAGACCATAGACTCGAACTTGGACTGGACATATGCATAGCATGCATTATATAACATTTATTAACTAGGATGTAATTAGTCATGTTTAATATGTTTTAGAATCATGTAATATGTAATATTGATTTACATAGATTTAGCCATGATACATGAGTTGAGTGCTTGTTATGCCTAAGCTAGTATATGATTAATATAAAACAAGCAAACTAGGTCTAATATCACCTTGAGGTGATATATGTTATCTAGCCAAGTATACATGTTTAATCAGATAAGAATGCTAAGTATAACAATATGTTAAAATTTTTTATTTTACATAGGTTTTAGTTGCCCAATCCGTAGCACTTCCTATATATCATATGATACATTTCTAATATAAGGGAGGGTATTACACGAGCGTTCCCAATCCTAAGTTGCATCTGAAAGGTCCAAGCTAGAGTAGTTAGCGAATTAACCTGTTTGATTATCCATGGTTATGAAAATATGCTCTTTTATGAGAGACATGGTTTTGTATTTCGTGATTAATTATTATGGTGGCCATACCTGGTATAATAAGTGTAACATGGTAAGTTATATATATATATATATATATATATATATATATATATATATATATATATATATATATATATATATATATATATATATACAATGCCGTGTACGATCAATATTACGAAGACATGATATTTTAGATTTATATTTGACTATTTTAGATTTGAATGCGTGCATGTATCACTAAACATTATATTGCTTAGCGTGTGGGTGCTTTCTCACATATAGGTTAGGAGCTATAAAAGAGAAATTGGCCGAAGATAGAGCCAACAAGAGTCAAAGATCAAGTTGATACTAGAAGGGTTGGTGATAAATACATGATGGTTTTAAATTTTGCATATCATTTTAGGATTGTACAAGTTATTTTGGTACATGTAATCTATTTATAGTATATTTTGTAAACCTCAAGCAAGTTGTAGCCCAAATCACTATTAGCAATATTATACAGTTTTCTTTTTTTTTTTTTAATATTTTTGTTTATCATGAGGTTCAAAAGACATCATGGCTATAATGTATGGATAAAAAAGTTTAATTAAATCATATTTTTAAGTTATCGATTATGTAACATTCACCCATATATTTGCATTTTTCTAATTATATAAGAGGGTGTTATAATTATGGTCCATATACATACAATTATATTAGTCCGCAACTAGATCAATGCCTGGTCCATCATAAACATATGCATCAAACACTTCTAGGTTGTCCCCAGCAAGAACATCATACTCTCTGTATCCTTAGCACTAGACTTGGATCCTAAGAGACTCATCACAACCCAATTTTCTCTCCGTACCTTTTGGACAGTGCGTCCTTAAATGCCCATTCTATTATGGAAGAAGAAACAAACAATAATAATAATAATAAAAGTTGAGCCTAGCTAATTGATTGGAATAATATTTAGAATGCAATGATCGAGACGTACAAAAAGATAACTGGCTTGTTGTATAGGAGGACATGTTGGAGGACAATGACATTTTTTTTGCTTAGTATGAATATTAACTCTTTATTATATAAATTAAATATTTGGATGTTAAATTTATTGCTATATATAATTTTTTATAGAATAAAAATTATGATAAAATTTTATTGAATAAAAAATTAATGAAAAATCTTAAACAAAAAAATCATGGTAATTAAATATTTATTTAAACAATAATTAATTATTTACAAAAAATTTAACATATATAAAAAAGTACACATTCGTTTAACATAAAAAAGAATTTAATTTGAATAAGAACAACACGTATTGCATCAATTTATGTGCGAGTATATTAGAAAAATGATATGAGTAAGAAAGACACTTAGAGCATCTATAACAATGTTTCCCATCTCATTCCTAATTATATCATAAAAAATTCATTCTCTATTCTTGTTTATCTTGAAAATTGTGTGCACTCCAACAATACTCCTTATCTCATTCTATATTTTAATTTTTTATTATTAAAACTATCTTTAAAAAAAATGAAGAGAGAGTAAGAGACAAAAAAGAAGGAAAAAAAGAGAAAACAATTAAAAAAAAGAAAGAAATAATAAAACATTACTTATGAGTTCCTAGTAGCTCTTAAATATGAGGAAAGATAATATAAATTTTAGAGATTGAAATATGTATGGAGAAAGATAATGAGGCTGTTAGAAGACAATAAACTCCCTAAATTTAGGTAAGTAGGGAAATAAAAAGACTGTTGAGGATGCTCGTAATAGTGACGATCTATGTTGGCTATAAAACGAGATTGGCAGCGAAAATTTACTTGTTGAAGATTGAATTTTGTGTCTTCAATGCTTCAGTAAATCAGATTACTAGAATCGGATTTTAATTCTACGGTACGAATGCCCTCTCAATCTTCTTGGATAAAATGGGAGAGATGAAATTTTGCAGAGAGAATTTTTCTCTTCAATGTATTTTTCTACGTTCTGTAGAAAAATTAATTTGAGGAATAACTTCTCTATTTATAGTTTAATGAATATGGGTTTGGGCTGGGTCAAGCCTACATGAGCTGCCCATGCCCATAAAACCCAATATCTCCTACTCGTCTATAGTGGGCTTGGCTCATCCCAAAACATCATCCTAACAACTCAAATTTGAATAAAAAATCATTCATATTGGCAAACGGACTGTGTGACCTGATGCATACAAATGGTAGAAACTCCAATACAAACTTAACCATAGGCCATATAGGAGACATCAACCTAATAATTTAATTACTGTTGACAATTTGCTTATTTATCCCAAATATTTTTCTCAATATACATGATTGAGTATCATTTAGTCCCTCAAGAATCCATACTCTGATCACTCTTACAATTACTATGTACTTTAAGTTATTTCAAATTCTATCAAGCGAAATAATTCCGATCGGTGAATACAAGCAATGAGTGTATAAGCAAAAATACTCATTCTTTCACCCTCATACCTATTAGATTTGAATTAATTCGCTTTTCTAGGAGTGTTTTATTAAGTTGAATCATCTCATGACTATATGATACATCATAAGATAGCCAACATTAATTCATCACGTCATAATATAGTCAAAAGTCACAAAGGGTAATAAGAAATAAAATCCGTATTCAGGATTTCTAGATTTCACATATCGAAGAAGCAAAGATTCATTCTTTCGCTTCCTAATAGGCTATGCAGCACATGCAGTATGAATTGCATCCTATGGTGGAGCAACTCTTGTCTTATCAAAGATATATGAGTGTATGTCTTGCTCTTAATCATAATATAGACAACACCATATGAGTCTTAGTCTTGTCACTCTTAAAGTGCCAAACTTAATATTTTTGTCTGCACATTCAACAATGTCAAACAACATGTTTCATACTCAGCTTTTTCTAAATAGACATATAAATAGTAGGAAAATCATTCATATTGATTCTTATATATATATATAATCTTGATCCTCATCAATGTGACTTTTTTTTTTTAATGTAATAGCATGACTAAATTTGCTACCACTGCATCTTAGTCATCCACACTTTGGTCTCATCTCTACTCGCTCAACAGCGCTAGAGGCAATTACTCATATGAGAGAGTCAATCTAAGTCTATCGACATACTTCATCGAATTGTGGTAATTGGCATTTCCAACATATTCATATAATAGAAATAACTATAAAACTAGCAAATCATGAGAAATGCACTTCATATCATTACAAGTAAAATACAAGCGGTTTGTCAATATATATAAGTTGACTACATCCTACATAAGCCCAGGGATTTCACATGTCTAGCAAATGCTTCCCTAGCTATTGGTTTGGTAAATGGACCTGCTACCATTTCACTCGTAGGAATGTATTTCAAGACCACTTCATTTTGTGTGATCAAGTCTCTAACACAATGATATCTAATCTGGATAAGTTTAGTCTTTTAACGATATTTTAAATCCTTAACACATGTTAATGCAGTCATACTATCATAATAAATTTTCATAAGTTTAGATGTTGACTTAAACAATTTTATGTGCCACAAAAACCTTTTCTACCAAATTGTCTTTTGTACAGCTGAGTAGCATGATACATATATTCAGCTTCCACCCTTAATAAAGCTACACAAGATTGCTTCTTGGATTTGCGCTGATTAAGATCGCTTTCTCAATCAGCATCTGTATTGCCAACTTAGTGCAAATCCTCCCTTTCGTACCACAAAACATAGTATGAAATTCTTCTTGGATATCTCAATATCTTTTAGACTGCCATCCAGTGTTTCAGACTTGGATTAGAACAAAATTTGCTCACTACCTAAAGGCGTAACAAATGTCTAAATGTGTGCACACACTGCATACATTAAATTACCAATAACGTTGAAGAAACTGTACTTTGGACATTATTTCATTTTCATTAGATGTCTTGGGGCAGGTATCAAAACTTAAGGCTCAGATTTCTTTGGGGTATCTTCCGGCTTGCAATTATGCATATGGTAACGCTTTTACATTTCCCAAATGTAAGTCTCCTGTGATAAACCTAGAAGGTTTTTCGAGCAATTCCTAAGGATCTTAACACTAAGCACATAACTAGCCTCACCCTTGTCTTTCAATTCGAAGTTCAATGATAACCATTTCTTGGTAACATCTATTAACTTCTTATCATTTCTAGCTATCAATATGTCATCGACATATAATGACAGAATTATGAAACCACTGTTTGAACATTTAATATACGCGCAATGGTCTTCCTCCATCATTGTGAACCATCCTTTATCATGGCTTGATGAAATTTGAGGTTCCATTATCTTAATGCTTGCTTAAGACCACAAATGGATCTTTGAGTCCACAAACTTTGCTCTCTTATCCTTTTAGCTCAAAGCTTAAAGGTTGATTCATATAGATCTCTTCATCTAGTTCTCTATTTTCACATAAATAGTCTTAATGTCCATTTGGTATAATTCTAAGTCCATCCATGCCACAATTGCCAGAATGAGGCGAACTAAAGCAAACTTGAAATAGGTGAGATTGTATCTTTATAGTCAATTCCCTCTTGTTGTGTGGAGCCCTTGGCTACTAATTGAGCTTTATATCTTTTAACTATCCTTTTCTGTTTTACATTTAATTTTTTAAGAAACTACTTGTTTCCAATGGTCTTATGACCTGGCGATAAATCAACCAAATCCCAGACTTATTTAGATTTTATCGAATTCATTTCCTTTTTCATAGCTTTAACTCATTCTTTAGCTTTAGGAGCTTTAGGATTAGAAATTATCTTGGGCTCCTAATTATCTAGAGTAATCATAAAAGTTTCCCCCTCAATCTCAATATCAATGATAAGGAATTCTTTTACAGTTACTATGTGGAGGTTGAGATTGTTTATGATATTGCTTCATAGGAACACAATCAGACAACTTTTACTCCTACTGGACTCGGGATCTTCCATTTCATACAGTCGGAAATCTCCATTTATCTCATGTCTTTCAGGAAAATCCTTTTTTAGGAAAATGACATCTCGTGACTCAATTTTTTGTTACCCTTCCATTTGTATTTTTCCAAAAAAAAAAACATATGCTTTGGAGAATTCTGAGTATCTTTATACTTTATAAAGATACATTTCTTCCCCTTTGAACCAAGTTTTCCTTATTCATGAGAAATTTTATAATATAAGCCGCATAATCCCGTGGGTACAAATTACTTAAGTCAAGCTTCTCACCTTTATATAACTTATATGGGGTGGAACATATTTTAATAGCACATGATTAAGTATGTAGGCCACAGTCAATAGCGTATTTTCTATAAAAAAAATATACAAATTAGCTTGCGCCATCATTGACCTAACCATATCTAATAAGGTTTATTCTTTTTTTCTGCTACATTATTGCTTTGCGGAGTCAAAAGATAGCTATACCCTTATCATCACAATAAATTTTAAACTAGTCGAATAGATATTTACATTTAATTGATTCTCAACCAATCTATTATATCGTATGAGGCTGTCTAATGCTTCAGACTTATGAGAGAATTAAATAAACATAACTGTATCTGGTGAAGTCATATATAAATATGATAAAATAGTGAGAAATATATCTTGCTCTCATATTTATTGGTTCACAAATGTCATTATGAATAAGCTACAAAGGAAATGTGGCTCTCTTTTTGTTAAATGGTAATCTTGTTGTTTTTCCAGCTAGGCAATGCTCACAAACAGGCAAATATATATTCTCAAACAGAATCCAAAAGATCAGTCTTTGCTAATCTTTTTAAGCAATCTTGCCCAATATGTCATAGTCTAGCATGCCACTTAACATCATCATTTAATAAAATAATACTAGAATTGCCAACAACAAATACAGATTTACATAAATCCATAAAATAGTGTTCAACACTATAAGAACCAATTAACAAATATCCAAAGCTATAACAAACATCATCCAAAAGTAATTACACACAATCATTATCAAATACAATATTGAAACCAAGTTCCAGCAAAAAAATAATAACAATCATTAAATTTCGTCGAACTTTAAGAGCATAAAACTTGTCATGGAGATTAAAAGTGCGGCCTCCCCGCAACATCAGATTGAATCCCCTTTTGGAATCGGATGAAATTCCATAAAGGCATATCAGTCCCTCGTTATGTGGTCTGTCCAATGAAGAACAGTTTCAACCAGTATCAAACAATTGCTAACATATAAGTCAGAGGAATAAATTTGGTCATACAATACCTTTGGCTCAGTGCAATCATGAGCAAAGTGACCAGGTTTCTCACATTTGAAGTAATTCATATTTTGACCTTTCATGCTGCCGAAACTATCGCGGTTGCATTTGTTTCCGCTAAAATTGGCTTCATTGCCTCCCTTGCCTTTCCTATTGCCCTTACCCTTCTTTTGACTAGAGTCTAAAGCTCTTTTGGAATCAGTCATATAAACCTCTCCTTTGAGCTTATCAGTGAGAAAACGATACTTCTCAAGCTCAATATGTCGAGCAAAATAGTCAAACGTTATGATAGTGTCATTATAGGTAAGGTTGACACACATGTGTTCCTAGACATTTGGAAGAGAGCCTATAACAGCTTGGACCTGTTGATCATCAGTCAACTCATGGCCAGTAGCCTTCAATTCACTTATCATGTTGGATATGACAGTTAGGTGCTGTCTCATTATGTGATTATGATTTTTCTTGTAAGCATCAATTTTTAGAGTCTATTGACGCAACCTAATGGTTGAGGTTCCACCAAATTGGACCTTAACAGCATCCCAAGCTGCTTGCGCTGAGCGGTGCTTCTCAAAGCATAGCATCAAGTCATTTTGCATGCTGCTCAACATCAAAATATGCGAGCAACTCTATCCTTGCGCTTATAGGCTTGATATGCCTCCATATCTCGCTTATATTGAGCAATACTTCCATGCTCATGGTCAACCATCGGTTGTGTGATAGTTTCCAGCATTTCTTACTCTTCCATAAGATATTGAATTTTGTGATGCCAAATATCATAATCATTATCATTCAACTTATCCCCTTGGTTTAAGTCAGCAACTATGCTTTTCGTAGCAGCCATATCAACTATTTAGAACAATGAATACAATATACTTAGCACAATTCTTATACCAGTCTTACAACAAAATTATTTCATTTCACAATATCTTAATTTAATCAATAATAACCTAATACATGTAGCAGAAATAAAAGTATTGTTACAGAATCCAATCAATTCCCACTAACATACTCCAATTATCATCATTTTATTTAAATATGCACCAATCATCATATTAAGTGAGACTTATTTATCTACCAACCTAATATTTTCCACAATATCACATATTTACAACTTGATAAATTAAAACAATTTAAAGCATGCATTTTCTTCAATAAAATAATTTAATATGCTTATTATTTTAATCATTCAATATTTACAATATACATATTACATATTAGTATATATATATATATATAATGCCACTACTACTCATGACATGACATTTGTTTGTCACTCATTAATTTTCATGCAAAATAATTTACATCTTTCGCACTTTTTAATACAATAACACTTCAAAATATGCTCTTAAAAATTCTGGAAAAATACTCATTATATAGAAAATTAAATTTTAAGCAATTTATAAAAAATTTCATAGAAAATGGACATTGCACGTGCTCTGACACACTGTGTCGATGGATGCCACGCGCCGCCACGCTCCACCATGCGTTGGTTGACCACCATTAAGCGCCACGTCATCCAACCATTGATCGCCATGTGTCACATGTGGCCAAGTGGTAGTGACATGTGTACATGCCATCAGCTCAGCCAGTGTGAACCAATGAACAATTGCCACATGTTGCAATCTACCATGTCATCATGACACGTTGGCTTGCCACATCATCGCCTACTTAGCAGGAGAGCCATATCACGCCATTCACTGGCTGACATGTGTCTTAGGAGGTTATAACCGATTCTTACGCGCCATCGCCGGTGCGTGTATGACACGCGCCGTCGTGGGTGCTCTTTCAAGATCCGATTCCATAAAATTTTTAGTTTAATGCCATATCGATGGAGTTTGGGAAACAAACAACAGTGTCCAAGAGTGAGAATTGCACATAAAATCAATTTCCAGAAAAAATAAGAACCCTAATTCGATCTGAAACTTAAAAAATTCATAACAATTTAATCACTCATCCAAAAAATATGCAAAAATACTCATTGGAAAACTTGTGACTAGAGCTTTCTAACCATACCAAATATGCACCATGAAATCCAGAAAATATTTCTCAAAAAATTGAAGAAAATTCGGATTTTTGGCGAATTTTTATGAATTATGGCATAAACAATCTTCTAATCATGAATTCAAGTAGAAAAATACGATTTCAAGCTTTGATACCAATGTAAAACGAGATTGACAGCGGAAACTTACTTGTTAAAGTGTGAATTTCGTGTCTTCAATGCTTCGAAAAAATCGGATTATTAGAACTGAACTTTAATTCCACGGTACGAACATCCTCTTAATCTTTTTGGATGAATTGGGAGATATGAAATTTTGGAGAGATAATTTTTTTCTCTTCACTGTATTTTTCTACATTTTGTAGAAAAATTAAATTGAGAAGGAGAAGTTTTTTAATTCTTAAATAATTTCTTTATTTGTAGTTTAATGAATATGAATTTGGGCTGAATCAAGCCCACATGGACAGCTCATACCCATAAAACCCAACATTGGCCGAATATTTACATATGGTCGACACTATAAGTGTTGTTGATACGGTTTATCAATTCATTTGCATATGAAATTCAACCCCGATCCACTTGATAAAGAGAAAAAAAAAAAGAAATTGGGAAATAAGTTTCACTAGAGCACATAATGATATTTTTTTATTTTTTAACTTATTTAAGTGAAAAATCCGAAGAAGTTCCGTGCGTATTCAAATCTATGTTACTGATCTTGAATTAATTGTGTTTCATTTTGTTTGCCATTCTTTCCAGTAGCATTCGTCTTTGTTGGAAAGTTTAATAAGAAAAGCAATTAAGCAAGTTGATTTTAAGATTGACTTTTTCAAACATGAAAGCGCATTTTATTCCTGGTAAATGCGTTCCAAGTGCAAGTTTTCTCACAAAAGCACACGAGTACAGAGACCAACAAGTTTTATGATAAAATTAAAATTCGTCCCTGATTTTAAGTTTGTGAGATCATTAGCCTAAAAAGAAAAGACAAAGTGTGATATGATACAATGGATATCTATGGCATATACGCTTGCGGAATTATTTCCAACAAAACTAATTATAAAGTATATAACATAAAGACAGAAATTATGTATAGTAAATTAATTAAAGTAGCTGATAATTAATAACATTTGTAATAAATACAGTTACATGCTTAATTATGAAGGTGGTGGTGACTGGAATTGACATGACCATTATGAAGGTGGTGGTTGTGGTGGTGGTGAGGGTACTCCAAGCTGCTACCGTTTTCTGAAGCTTTTGGAATATCAGACCACCCTCTTGGTGGGTCTCTTGTTAGCTCTAGCAGAGACTCCCTTACATAATCCGCCTGAACTAATTCACTGTCCTTTTTCTATTAAATAATAAATAAATAAAAAAGAAAAAATCACAAATAAGAATTTATTATTATTATTTTTTTGGAACATATAAATAAGAATTTATTAATGTGTCGTGAGAGAGTTAAACATTTAAAGAATTTATGTTACCTCCACTTTAAGAACATTTGAGACCAGGCCTAGATAGCTGTTTACATTAGCATTCGTAACTTCCAAGCCAAGAGAATCCAAAGCCTCCATTAATCTCACAAATCCACCCGGCTTATGCTCACAGAATACCTTTACAAAGAACTCATTTGCATTTATTTGTGCCACTTCCACTTGTACCTGAAATTATATCCATTCATATACTTAATCACACTTTTATATATATATATATATATATATATATATATATATATAATAAATTGATGTCAAAACTTGTTTTTGAGATCAGTAAATTATAATATAATCTCAAGCTTGTACCTCCATTTGTTGTGTCTTATGATCATGATGAGTAATTTCTGTTTTGTGATTTAGTTTTGAGCAGCTAACTACTTCTGACGATCCTATATGGAACCCATTAACAATATCTCCATCTTGATTCAGAATCTCTTGTGGGATCGTGTTCTGGTTTCTATTTTCACCACCTTCATCATCAGAATGTTCTTGAAGCTCATCTTCTAGGTCTTTCTCTTGCTTCTTCAGCTCCTTCAAGAATTCTATTGCATCTCCAAGTATGGCAGCCTTATTTAGCTGATATAGAGACATACCCATGTAAATCAAAAGTTAATTATACTTTAAAAATATATTAAAAGTATGATCATATAAATAATTAATTAATTACATTTGAAATTTTAGGAACCAAGGCTCTTAGTTCATAGAGCCTTCCATTGAGCCTTTTTCTTCTTCTTCTCTCAGCCTGAAGATTTTTGGCTGGAGCTCCTCTTCCACTTCTTCTTTTATAGTTGCCGTTGCCATCATTCTCATCATCAATCTGATCGCTACAATCCGAGGTGTAATTACAGATGATTGAGTCCTTATCATTGTTAGTCTCCAGTTTGATAGAGTCTTTATCATTACTGGTCATCACCGTATGATCATTAGGAACAGCTCCTTCAAAGAAGATATTATCATTAGATTTAGTTTTATTTTCTTCACTGTAATTGCAGAATTGGTGCAGCAAGTTCATTGGAGGACTGCAAAGATGGATTCTATCAGCTGTGATATCAGGTGGAAGGTTCAAACTCTCCTGCTGAAATTGATTATTTCTCTCATCATTATCCTTTTCTTCATTTTCTTCATCAGTTACAAAATGAAAATTTGTGTCCATGTTGGTTGAGTTCAAAATTGCTTCTTGCTCCACTAAAATTTTATATTGACATGTTACAAAATCCATAACATGTTGATCCTCAGGTACCTGCATTACATTTAATTAATTAATTTCTTAGTTTAATTAATCAGATTTCTAAAACTAAATTTATCATGCAAAAACCCAATTAAAATCATACTTGTTTAGTCACAAATAGCTCTATTAGTCCTCCTGGCACTGGTATTAAAGCCTTAGTTCCAACTATGCCCTGAAAATTTAGGTAATTAATTAGGAATAATAAAACTTAATCGTAAGGAAATTAAAAAAAAAAAATAGTAAATTACTTACCTGATTAAGAACACTCGAATCTGAACTACTCGAAAAATTGAACCATCCAGGTTGGTTTGACAATAAGATCTGTGCATGAATACTGTTCATTCAAGTTAATTAGTGCTAAACAATACGTAAAATATAATAATATTTGTATATATATATATAGATATAGATGAATTAAATAATGAATACCCAGAATCTTGGGGGATTGATGAAGGGAGATGGGCAAGAAGTTCACAAGATTTAGTCCTTGGGTGCTGAAAGATGACATCTCGACAAGGAAGCACTGAAGAAACAGGAAAATGAAGTTCATCTCCACGATTAACTAGTGAATTTTGAGCTCCACTACAGCAACAATCCATCCACTCAATATATCTATGGAAACAAAATGAAAGAAGAGAAATAATTAATTAAGATAAATAATTTCATTCTAATATCAATTAATCAGTTTCAATGAACAGATAACCTTTGATCATCACTTAATATCCAAAGAACACAATAATCCCATCCTTTGTTACCCACAAGAGTCCTGACTCTCTCCATGAATTTTTGAATCAAGTTCATCATGTAATTTTGCCTACAAATCAAATAATTATAATGATAGATTAAAACTCTAAAATAATGATAAATAATCACAATAACAAAATTGATTTACTTGTTTCAGTAAAACCAAAACAAAAGACAAAAGCATACGCACCAAAATCCATCAGAAACAACAAAAAAGTTATCAAAAACATGCTAAAGAGATCAAACACTTATTATATATACATATATGCCAATCAATCATAAATACCCAAAGAACAAATAAATTAGAAAGACCAGACTGGTAGATGGGTATATCAAACTTCAAATGACGGCAATGGTTTACTCCAGTGCCATCTGATCAGAACATACGACGCCCATATGCACATGAACATATATAAAACAAAATTTTATTTATTTTTGTTTTCCTTGGGTTTTTTAACAATAGAAAAAATAATATAACAATATTTACTTTCTTAATATATGTAAGTTTCTCTACATACCTGAGAGTTTGGCTGTTGCTTTGGTAGGTGAACTGCAGCGCTTGCATGAGGAGAATATATATGTATATATTTTTCTCTTCATTTTTTTCCATAAGCAAAAAATAATGGCAATGCTAATTGTACATAAAGTGCTTGCATATCTTTGTGTTACAAGTTGGGATTACGTGTTTTTGACTGTTAGATCATTTTCATCAACGGTCTAAAAGTAATTGTGGAAATTGAAAATGTAACTAAGGAGGTGTAATTAGAATAACTTGAGAATAATATTGGCTTGTATGATGGGCGGAGCATATTGCATGAGCTAAGATGGCGTACAAAACCCTAACTAACTATATATAGTCTTTGATTCATTTTGGTTAAGTACACTTTCATGTCTCAACTACTCTACAACATTGAACCAAAAATGAATACTCTACATCACCAAATTTCACTTTGGTAAAAAGGAAAATATATTGGTTTGGTTGTCCCCCATTTTGTTGATATGCTATCTATTCATCTACTTAATTAGTAGATAATATTCTTTTTTTTTTTTATAAAGAGTCTGTTGGAAATTCGAACTTAATACTTCAAAATAGTCTAGATCATTAAACCTACATAACCAATAAGTTAAAATTTTTAGTATACTCATTCTTTCCTTTAATTCTTAGTACATGTCATTTGGATTCTATGACTCATACTTTAGGATTACATCCTCTTAAAACAATTCCAATCGAACTTAAACTGTTCCATTTTGTTACTTATGAATCGTAGCCCTCTATAGATTCTTATTTGTATTCTAATTAATTCTATTTTAATTCAATTAGTCTGAATATATATAGCAAATCTTATTTCTCTATAACAAATTGAAAATTAGTGAAAATTTAAATCTACTTTAAGATTTTTAGCCAATAATCATATTTACCATGTATGTCTTCCTCCTAGACTAGCGAAAATCAAATGGAGCTAGCTTGAGTGTGGATCGGGTCATTTTGAGTTCATATCAATTCTGTGTTTTGGGCCAGGTTAATTAGATGGGTTATTGGATCAATCCATTTTTTAAAACTAAATTCAAATGATTTTTCAAATTTTGTTTGACTCATTCTAGTTTTATCAGATTTCAAATCGGTTTCTTTTCATACAAGTTTACTGGGTCAAGAATTGTAGGGATGGGTCAACTGCCTCCTCAATATTAGAAAATTAAGTTAGAACTATATATCCTCTAAAGTAAGGTTACTTCTAAAAGGTTAAGAATATAATTTTTATAAACAATAGAACTTATTTACTTCATAAATAATAAAATTTTTAAACTTCGAGTAAATTAATGTGCTGATATATTAACTTTTTTTGATATAAAAAGCAAAGTCAAATATAATGGATAGAAAAAATTGATTAGACCAAATGTAGGGGCATTAAACAATTCGAATCCATAGAACATCTGGCGTAACATAGATAATAAATAAATAGGAGTTAATATCATTCCAACTGCCATTACGGCAGTAATTAATATTTTTGACATTAAAAGATATTTTTGGCCGGTAATTATTCCGAAAAATACTATCAATTCCGAAAAAAAACCGTGATTTTGAAACTTTTTAAATAAGTTTATATAATTTTGAATTACCTAACTATTATTATTTAGAACAAATAGATATAGAAGATTTAATAAAATCAGAATATAACTATTATTATTATTATTATTATTATTAATAAGTTTTGAATTCTGCGATCCTTACGTTTTGGTATCAGAGTTAGGCATGATGAATGTTAATTTATCTAAAAAATTGAACATTAAAATAAGATTAAAAAAAGTAAGTTAGATATAACCAGTTTATTAATAAGTTTTTTTAGTATGAAACGTTGGTCAGCCCTGAAGGAGAAGCGTTGGTCAGTTGTAATAAGCCGAGATAGCGTTAGGCGGTCCCGTATCACTGGGTGGTCCCATTATTGCTAAAAAAATATTATTATCATTCAGGTTCTATTTATCTTAATAGTCTTTAATTATTTTAAAGTTTAATTTAATAGATAAATTAGCTAGAATCTTATCTGTCAAAGAACCACAAATGAAAATTAGTTCTAATAATAATAATAATAATAATAATAATAATAATAATAATAATAATAATAATTGAGAAGATGTAAATTCAGTAGAGGTTAATATAGCAGAAATTGAAAATCAATTATTAGATTGGATTATTTCTAAACAGGATATTAAAATAATATATAAAATAGGATCTTTTGAATTTATGCAAGATTATTCAATTAAAATAACTAAACATACAATAGCATTAAATGAAGAGTATGAAACTACTCAATTATGCTTAGAGAATGCTATTGAAGAATATAGAAAGAAATACAAGTTTTTACATATTGGATTAGTACAAATAGCTATAAAACCATTATTTAGGTTAGGACTAGACATACTGGTCTTAATGTGTTTAAGGGATGCTAGACATACAAACTTTTCAAATTCTTTATTAGCTATGACAGAAACAAATCTTGCTAATGGACCAGTTTATTTTAATTGCTATCCAAATTTTTTATTAAGTTTATATGACCGCATATTTATGATACTTTATTTTTAACTATTAGGACAAAAAATTTAGACTTTAAAAAATATGTTAGGGCAATTGCAATTATATACAGAATCTACTATAAGGTTATGTTCATAACTTTAAATCGCAAAGCTAGATATAATCTACTAAAAGATGAAACCTTAATTTTTGAAGGAAATAAAACACATTCTAATATTCAGATTCCTAAAAGATTAAAATGGAATGAAGTTACTAGGTCAGGAGCTTGGGAATTAACAGAAATCACTGAACCTAAAATAGAAAATATTAATAATCAATTTTCTAGGATAATAGAACATAGTGATGGATCTGTAAAAATAGATTTTGTTCCAGAAAATATTCAATTATCTAAAATATCAACATATTATAATAACAGACCCTCAACTAGTTCTATTCCAAGAAATCTATCTACAAAAAATTATGAACTCAGGAATGTAGATTTTAAAGAAAATATTCCAAAACCTACATATATTGAAAATGATAATAATAAATCTGAAGACTCTTTATCTTCAACAAGATCACAAATGGAAACATTTTCTTAAATAAATTAATATGAATAATTTTTCTATAGATAAAGAATTTTTAAGAAAAGAATTAAAAGAAGAATATAATAAAGAAAAAAAATTTGGTATTTTAATACATTTTCTAAAGAACAATTAGATAATTTTAGAATTGAATAGTATAGTAATATAAAACAATTACATGTAAATATTCATTATTTACTTGATTCGAAATATATTGTAATCATAATAATATAAATTATCCTTTTTCTACCGTAGGAGTAAATATTAAGATTGCTAAACTGTGGAAAATAATTGATAATGATCAAATAATCTCTGTACATCCTCCATTGGAAAAAATACCATTTATTCATCATGATACAAATTATACAGCATTACCTTTAAAAAATGTTAATATTGATAACAAATTTCCCGAAATAGAAAATAAAATTAAATATATTCAATTACAAAATAATTATTCAAACCAAATTCTATCAACTATCTCTACTTAATTAGATAGAGTTGAATCTTTAGTTCAACCAACTGAGACTAATAATATTTTTTAAAATATACACCATGAAAAACTCTTATTTAAACCTTTTGATTTTTTTTCAAATATCAATTTAAAACCTTGAGACCCAGTATTATAAAGAATAGAAGCTCAACTTGCTAATTTAAATATTAAAGAAAGAAAAAATAAACATAGTATATCTGTAATAAATGAATCTAACACTGATAATGAAGTAGATGAATTAGAAAACCAATTCTAAGACAATTATTAGAAAAAAATTTTATAAATATAAATTATTGTAATATTAGGATATTCTACATTATAATAGTTTAACATAATGATAAATATTCACTAGCTAGTACAGAAAATGATCATACATGTTTGTTATTTCGGACTTTATGTGTATATTAACGGGTAGACACATATGAAAAAGACATGTATGACATTGATTTTATGCGTCTGGCATTTGACAGATGCATATCCTGATTATGAAAAGCAGATGAGTATACCCTTAGTATATGCATTTGCTCTTTATAACAGACTGACCTATATTGCATATATATAGAGAGAGAGAGAGAAAGAGAGAGAGAATAATAAGCATAAATTTATAGCATGTTTCAATATTCATAATCTGACTCAAATTTATAAGCAACGTTTTTCAATATTCATAAGCTGCCTTAAATTTAAGAACAACAGGCATCCAATACATAAGTCTCAAATTTACAAATGAAAATAGGCATTCGACATACAAATCTCAAATTTACAAGCAACAATTGACATCTAACACATAATTAGTCACAATGCTCAACAATCAACAAGATAATGTTCACAATAAAAATACAAGCAAACAATTCCAAATTGCACCAAGACATGTATTTGTTAACAATTCCAATACAATAAACAACTCACAATTTCAATATAAGTTATCAAGGATTTATATACACTCGCTTACAAAGTAATCAAACCATATATGTCGAAATTTATCTAAGTTTTCTTGAGTTTATGGTCCGCATTCAAAAGTCTATAAAACAAATTAAATACAAAGTAGAAAACATGTTAAGAATTAATAAACTAATAGCTAGCTATCATACTTTAAATAAATTGACTAGATAGTGTTAGAAATGATATAGCTTATCCAATGTGTTAATATCCTTGCTATGATATGTCACAATTTCGTACATATACCTCAAGATATAATATCCGCATACACTTCTGTCTTCTTGAAAGCACTTAGAAAAAAGACAAAGAAAAGCAAATAAATGATTATTAACTCATAAAAAAAATTTGAATCTAAAATGTAACTCAAGTTTAGCTTAGCACCTCTATTTCTCCCACCTTCCAAACAATAATGTTGACCTAGGGGTAATAGATCTCTATTTTGATATTAACAATCAAATTAATTATCACTAGTATGTTTATTGAAGTGTTGTTTTGTAGCATATAAAGTTTCAAGGCAATTGGCCAAGGAGTCCTTAGTTAAACGTTTGAATTAACAACATGGCCTATAAGGCACGCTCACGAATCACAAATCGTGCTAGGAAAAGCTAAAGTACAATCGTGTCTAGAGATTTTGCGAGAGAAAAATTTATATCTTTAAGACCATTGAAAAGAATCCAACTAGAAGACGCCACATGTCCCCAAGATCTTAAATGGCTATTTGGAACTTTCAAAAAACCCAATTGTGAAAGTGGAGTCTCACTCGAGAAAGTTATGTCAATCAAGAAGGCAATTGCGCACTCTGAAAAGGCTTGAAGCAAAATGACTCTTGAGATCCAATAGAGAATATAGATGGGAAATTGAATTGCCTCACTTAAAAAGAAGGAAATCGCGATGGGGAAAATATAATCATGCTCGAGAAAGCTGATTGGAGTAGCCGTTAAAGAGTTGTTATAGAGTCATTGCACAAAACGACAATTCAGAGGCTGTCATATGGAAAGCACTAACGAATATTTGAAGAAGTATGATTGCGAAAGGGAAAGCGCACTCGCGATTTCACTCTATTAGATATCATTAATTATTTCACCTTTAGAATGTTAGATAGAGTGTTGGCACTTGTTTATAACGACTAATTGAAAGGAGTTCATTATAAATAGACTGCCAAAAGGCCTTAGAATAAGAAAACATTTATTTTAAGTGTACCAAACTATTGCAAATTTATTTCCCAATTTATTTTGTAAAAAAGTTGAAGTGTTAACCTTAAACACTTGGGAATAGTTTGTAAGAGTAAGCCTAGTGAGAAAACTCTTGTTTGGGTTGTGTGTGAGCCTGTCCAAAATACAATGAATTGGTTGTTGTGTGAGCCATCAAAACACAAAGAAATTGGGTTCAATGTGAGCCTTGAAAAAATATTTAGTTGTGGGTGAGTTAGGAAAACTCTCTAGTTGCGAGTTAACTAGAAAACTCTATTCTATCTCAAGTTGAGAGAGTAGAGCTCTCAATTGTGATTGAGGAGAGAACTGTAGTTTATTAAGACTTGAACCTCTATAAATCTTGTGTGTCCCTATTGTTAGAAAAGACGCTTTAAAGGCAATCACCTTTAATAGTCATTGAACAAACTTATTTAAATGAATAAAAAGGCTTTTTTGATATTTGATGTTCATTTATATTATGAATTGATGTAGATCATTAAATAAATTAATGAAGTCCATGATACGTAACATAGCATGAAGGAAATCATGATGGGATGATGATATTGAGATTCCTATTATATGTAATTATAGTAGTATCTAAAATATCCATAGTCATAGGATCAACAAGATATGACATTGTTGATCTGAATATACTAGCACATGTTCTTGATTGGATCAAGCAGTAGATCTCATAAGCTATAAACATGAGATATTTAGAGTTAACATATGGATGCTTGCTAAGAGTAATCAAGTACATTGGATGATCTGCTATGAGACAATCACATGGATTATATACTCAAATGTCAATGATAGTCTCACCATAGCAATGGTGCAAGTATCTTTAGACTTAATGTACTTAAGGATATCTTGGATACTGATTCTGTATTTTGACTCCATTCCTTACTGCTTCACAGAGGTCACTCATAGGGTGGTAATTTGGTACAGCTTGAGGTATTCGAAGGTAATTAGATAGCCCACAGAGAATTCACCACTCTTGATAGAGGGAGTGTATACCCATAGCCTCTTGCCTGGATCATTACTTGAGAATCTTTGGACATATGGAAATGTCATGAGGATGGTCTTCAATGACATGTCTAATAAAGTAATGAGTCTTAATGACAAGATCTAATATCACTTGGGCTAGGTGTGACGTAGTCAGTCTAGTGAAAGTTGACACTAAGTCCATGCTTTGAACTGGGTAGGGTATAGAATGGTGAAAGGACGAAATGCATGGATTATTATCTATAGAAAGGTTCTTAGTCAAACTATTGACTTTCTGGTCAATTAGGAGTTATGATGTATTGTTAGATACTACTCATGACTTACTTGAGATCAATATTGATTTGGATGGCCAACATAACTAGGAACCTAATGGGTTGCACGTTTTGAAAGTATGAAGAACAAGTAAAATGGTCTTAGATATGATCCAAAATATGAGAGAGATTTGGAGCCGAATGGTGTTGTGATCGCGGAAGAGTTTCACGGGTACTAATTTTTCAAAGGAGCGCAGTCCCACGTAGGCCCGTCAGCACGTGGGCTGGCAGGCCAATGCATACTCTAGGCAAGCTGCAAGCAATAGCTTGCCTATCCCCCCATGCAGCCCCAAAATCCCTATTTTCTTGTTCTTTTAATTTTTGAATAGTTTTTGGTGTGATTGGGACTCTAAAACTTTAGGGTATTTCAGAAATACATATATAAACTATTTTAATCAGAAAATTAATAAGCCTTAATAGAATTAAAAGTTAATTCTCTATACACACTCTCTCAAGAATATATCATCCTACTAGCACAAAGTGATTGTTCTAGCCATTACCTTTGAGGTTTCTATCTTCGTTTCTTCTCATGGATCAACATTAGAGGCGATCCTACCCCTGGATTATTATGGTTTTGTGACAACCCAACAAGGAGAAAGGAAGGAACAAATCAAAGAACTTAAAGGTAATCATCATCAAACTATGTTTTGTTAATTGATTTTGATGGCATAAATTGTATCCTTTGATTTGGGAAAAAAATTTATTTTCCCTTGTGTTTTCTGTATATGATATATATTCAAAACCTAATACCTACTCTTTTGCTCCTTTACATTTTCGAATTTATTTTTGCTTATTGCTTAAACTCTCAAAGAAAGCCACTAGCTGAAAATTTCTATTTGCTACTAATTCAACCCCCCTTCTTGATATACCATTTTTCTAACAATTGGTATCAGAGCTTTGGTCTCTCTAGTCAAAGCTTACATGTGAGAGAAAAGATCAAAATGATAAAGGGTGAAGTTAGTAATCATTTTCCTATTTTCAATGGTACTAACTTTGCTCAATGGAAATTCCAAATGAAGCTCTTTGTGGATAGTGAGTTCGTTGATTTGTGGGATACAATCTACAAAGAATGGAAGCCACTAACCAAGGAAGTAGAAGGTGTAAAGGAAGAAATTTCTCAGGATGACTGGTTCAATGCTTAAAAGAAGGTCAATGGAAGAAACAAAAGAGCAATGACAATTCTCCTTCCCGCCATTCCACAAGAAGATAGCCTCAAAGTGATGCATTGTTGAAGCGCTTATAGCATCTGGAGAACCTTGGAGAATTTCTATGAAGGAACCAAATAAGTCAAGTCCAAGAGGATCCAATTCCTCATGTCCGAGTATAAGCTTTTCAAAATGAAGTCCTTTGAATCCATAATCGACATGACCAATTGGCTTCTCACTATTATCAACAACTTAAGAAGAGCTAAAAAGCACCTTAAGCTTGAAGACATAAACAATATGATCTTAAGAAGTCTTCCCATCAAGGAGTACGGGTCAAGAGTTGCTGCCATTGAGGATGTCAATGAAGATTTAAGCATAATGTCCACCAATATGCTCATTGACGAGCTCTTCATGTTGGGATTACACCATGCATATCACATATACAATTGCAATAAAATTTACAATTTTGTAATCCTTAGCAAGGGAACAACCTATGTAGTCTTAGCTAATTAACCAACCACAGAAGGTTTGAAGAAGATTACCTTTTGTCAAAGCTTCTGTCTTTCGTTTCACCTTACTGCATTGTCGCAAACCATAATAATCCTTCCTAGGATCACCTCTAATGATAGTCCAAGCAAGGATACGAAGAGAAAAACCTTTTGGTTATAGTTTTTACACAATCTCTTGTGCTAGCAAGAGAAGATGCAAGGGAGGAGAAAGAAAACGAAATGCCTTTTGTTTTTTAGAGTGCAGTTTATTTTGAATGTCAGAAAAGGGACTGTAACACCCACCCATACATTAGGAATATAACCCCTAATATATAGGAGATGCTATATTCTGGGTAGTTATAACATGTTCAAATTTAAAAATTTTCTCCTATATAATTTATCAAAACATTCTATACATGTATATTCACTTAGACTTGCTTGTCTAACTTATCAAATATACTCTAAACTAGCTGGCACTAGTTTACATGTACAACCACATACGATATAATATCATCGGCTTATAAGGCCCTCATCACATGCATCTCAATTATATCTAGTTGAGCTATATCTATTCTTTTTCCTTTTTCCTTTCTTTACCTTTTCCTTTTACTTTACAACATATCAAATGATTATAGAATAACAAACATAATTTAATTACAACCCCATAAATCAATGTAACAACATATAAATGCATGTTATGAAAATGCAGTCTATAATCCGGGATATACACAGTCCCCTCTTTGTATGGACTTTGACATCTCCGCTGTCAACTGTTACATTAACTTTATATCATCTCCATGACCTACATGTATGAGAAAACACGCTAAGCTACTTATAGCTTAAAAAGCACATATGCACATAAAACATAACGTATAATTATATCATTTATGGCATGTAAAATTTATAACACAATCATTTTCAAATTATTTAATCATAACAATATCAAGACATTTCGTATTTGTGCAAATGTTGTATATTCATTTAATGTCTCTTTTATATATATATTTATCTGATTCGTAAAATTCAAATCTTTATCTTTATTTCAATATCCCACTATTTGATCATAATGCATTTTTTTTACAACTCCGGGTAATTATTCTGAAATTAACTGCTCAATGGTTCTTTTATTTCTCATTTATCAATCAACGCATTAACCTCTCAGAAGCTCGAGCATATCAAATTTATATAACAATTTTATGATACTTCACACAATTTCCTCTTGCCTTATTCTTTATGTCATTTGATTAATTCCCATATTTCATTTTAATATATGTAGCCTAAATCTCGTTCCTGGACTGTCTGGGTAAGGGGTGCTCCACAAGCTTAAACCACCCTATTCACTCTGATGTCCAGTCAAGAGCGCTCCACAAGTTTAAGCCTCTTGATAGATTATGATATATCCTATATGTGTAAACAAGACTAAGGGTGCTCCACGAACTTAAGCCACCTTATCCCTAAGAAACATAAGTGGTTCGACACCGAAAGTCCCCTTAATGGTGCACCATCTATCCTAATTCTAGTCCATAGGTGGAGAAATGGGCATTTAATGCTATATTACTTTTCATTTTCATAATGTTCTCTTATAACTCAATCATTAACCATAGCATGTAATCACATTTACAAGTCATATTTAACCTCATAACATGTTTTCATGTTGTATGACATCATATATTAACATATAAACGTGTCTTGGCATGCTACAAGCATTCTTACATATCATACAAGGCACTAAGGCTATCCAAGTGTATTCCTTCCAATTAATTTGCAAAAATATCATAGATATAATTCTTAAGTGAGGAACTTACCTCTATTAAGATATTTCCTTCAAGCACTTTGAGTGCCCTCATTGAACTTGTGTGTCTGCCTACTTATCACATTTCTGTATTGACATTTAACCTAACTTACATCCAATTGGGCTAATAGCACCACAAGCATATTTGCATAATCATCATTACTAAATTTCTGTTGACCATATAGATGAATTCATGTTCCATAACCATTACTTATGGAATTCTTATATAGTCATATCCATATTATTCATATTTAGCTTACTCTTATTTCATTAATCCTAATTGATAGCATTCATTGTTTGTTAATATTACTTATTATGCCATTGACCCCTTAAGTAATCTAACATGTTACAAATTAATCATAATTGCAATCTATCATATCCACCATAGCTAATTACTTAGCAATGCGGTTATTAGTCATATATTTACATATTTTGGGTTTTCAGTACATTAAACATAAGAAAACCATACTTTTAAGCTCACTGTATCTTTAACTTCTATCCTTTGTTTCATTATATGTTTTCAATCATTTCTAATTAGCATGCCATCTATGACAAATTTCATATAATTTCATTTTAGCAAATTAAAATGCATGTGTACTTACCTCCTATAGAGCCAACTCCAAATTGCTTAGTCCTCTTTGGTTGTAACTCCACCTTTCAAGGAATCTCCTATATATAATCACATCTATTTCTCATTAACTCCAACTATATGTCAACATTTATAACCACATATTGCCATATACATTAAACCCTAAATCCAAACCATTAATCGAGCTCTTTCTTACTTAAATCCATCAATTAACATATAATTCAACTGAATCTAGCTTTAATAAGTGTTTTCCCCAAAGAATATTCAAGATTCCATATCAAACTTAACCATTTACAAATGGGTTTCTACCTAATTTGGGTAAATTATATCAATCAACTACAAACTTATTAAAATAGGAGGGGAAACACGAAATCTTACCATAAGAATGAAGAAAATAGAGTTGATTTGGTGGAAGACCTGAGTTCCCTCAAGTTCCATACTTTCTCTCTCCAACTTCATCTTCTTCCTTGGTGAATTTCCTAAATTCATGCTTGAATCTTGCTCTTGAGTAGTAAATCTTATGTTTTGGGATCTTAGAAGTCATCAAAATCATAGGGGGAGTGAGTTCTCTGAAGATTTGGGGCATTTCTAGGATTTTAGAGCCTTTTGGATTGGGTTAAAATGAAATAAATGGAACTTGGGCTATTTATAGCAGTCCCCTTCACGATCAGGTTCACGATCATGACACTTTTTGCCTTGACCGTGAACTATTTTGCCCCCAAAAAAGCCCAAAACACAACCTTCACGACCATGAATAAATCCTTCACAGTCATAAACAAGGCCCTTTCATAGCCATTAATAAATCATTCACGGTCATAAACAAAGTGCTTTCATAGTCATGACAGCTTTCAACATGGTTGTGAAGCTATTTGTGAAAGGGCATAACTTGTTCCTATGATTGAATTTTGCCAAAATTTCACTTTTAAACCCTTCCTAAACAAATATAGAAATCATATATGGGCATTTGACACATTTAGACTAAAGTTCATACGACTCAAATCATCACTTTTTAGATTCAAATCGAAGCTCACAATACTAATTATGCACACAATTCACATTTTAAAGTACATATGTCATTTATTCATATATTACAACTAAGACCTCATTGTGGGCATTATAGGGACTATTTATAGTCCTTGAGCAATTGGGGTTTGGATCCCTCACTCAAAGAATCCTGATAAGATTATATTTTCTATTCTGACGTCGGTCCCGATCGGGACATGCTTGTCCCATTCAGGAAGTGCCCAAATTGGGTGGTTCCCGGTCCGGACATCTTATGTCCCGATCAAGAACAAATGCAATTATGGTCCAGTGACAAATTTTGACCGTGATATGTATGTCCCGACCCAAAATAGAATTCAAAATTCTATTCTAAGTCTTCTTGTATATTGGCATCACCTCCTGGCTTCTTGCTCCTTGCACTTCAATCCTAATATAATCCTAAGTAATCTAATTACATAATATTAAAATAAGAAAACTCAATCTACATTTGAAGGGAATTAGATGAGAAGAGAAATATAAGAGAGTATGGAGAGAGGTAGGAACACGTAGACCTTATTTACCAAATACAAAATTAAAATTCATGCATGCTCAATCACAATGGCCTAGTCTACCATCATCCATCATGCCATCATACATTCTCAACATGCATGCTCTAATGCAAAATAAGGTAATCTAGAAAATTAAAATTCGAGTCCCATTTGGCCATATCATGATTTCCTTTTATCATATAATTTTATTTTAGGTTTAATTCCATAATCACATTATCAATTAAAACCAAACTTTTCTAGAAATTAAATCCAAATTAAATCACCTTAATTTTGATATCAAATAATTAAACAAATTAATTATTTCATATATGCCTTAATCTAATCACACTAAACTTAACTTAATTCCATATCGAATCAAATTCGACATTCGTAATAATTCTAGAGAATATATCATCTATCTAGGCTTATATAGATTAGTTCAAGCCAATCTAAAGTACCATCTCAGACTAGCGAACAAATCACAAAACACCCAAACCGAATCAATCAAATTTTGGAATTAAAATGGATTCAAGAGGAATTAAATTAATAATCTAACATACTTACAAAATACTAAAATTATCCACAAAATTATAATTTTTATGAATTTAAAGGTATTGGAAAATTGAAATTACAAATTAAAACAAAAACTGGAGCTGGGCAATGTCCTGGTAGGGAAACTCTTTCCTAATCGGGACTTTTGCATTTTCAGAATTCTAAAACTCTTTCAGAACTCTGTTCAATCTGTTTAAAATACAAACTAATGTTATAAAAACGTTTTTGGGTTCATATGTTTATCAAATAAACAATCATTATAGAACATATCTTGGAAATCAAGGATTTAATCATATTAAACTATTTAAAAAAACCTAGTTTTGATAATCAAAACATAATACCAACCAATTAATCATACAAATCAAATTTGTATCAAATCATTCATTCTCATGAACCCAGAATATCACATGAACAGATTAATAACAATGAAAACAAAATTGGCCAGATTTAATCTCATTAAACTTTAAGAACCCTAAATCCAATTTGATTAAGACAACCTTACAGAGGCTCTGGTACCACTGTTGGGATTACACCATACATATCACATATACAAGCAAAGCATAATTTAAAATTTTGTAATTCTTAACAACGAAACAACTTGTGTAGTCTTAGCCAATTAATCAACCATAGAAGGTTTGAAGAAGATTGCCTTTTGTCTGAGCTTCCATCCTTTGTTTTACCTTACTAGGTTGTCACAAACCACAGTAATCCTTCCTAGGATCACCTCTAATGATAGTCCATACGAAGGATACGAAGAGAAAAACCTTTTGGCTATAGGTTTTTCACAAATTCTTGTGCTAGCAAGAGAAGATGCAAGGGAGGAGAAAGAAAACAGAACATCTTTTGTTTTCTGGAGTGCAGCTTATTTCGAATGTCAAAAAATGGACTATTTATAGTCCTTGAGCAATTAGGATTTGGAACCCTCGCTCAAAGAATCCTAATTAGATTAGATTTTTTATTCTAACGTTGGTTCTGATTAGGATATGGTTGTCTTGGTTGGAAAATCCCCAAATCGAGCGGTTCCCGGTCGGGACATCTTATGTCTTAATCGGGAACAAGAGCAATTATGGTCTAGTAGCAAGTTTCGATTGTGACCTTCGTCCCACTCGAGAATGTTCCATTTCCTAGCGAGAAACTATCTGGACCAGACTTTTCTCTTTCCTTTTGGATCCAATCCAATGACCCATTTTACTTCCTCTATGTACCTTCAATGCGTGTGACCCATTAGGTTCCCGACAATGTTGGCCACTTAGATCAACACTTGATCTTGAGCAAGTCATGAGCGGTATCTAGCAACACATCATGACCTCTAATTGACCGGAAAGTCTGTGGTTTGACTATGAACATTTCCATAGGCAATATATGTACAATTCATCCTTCCACCCTTACTATACCCCACTCGGTTCATAGCATGGTCTAAGTATTAGCTCCCATTAGACTGACTACGTCACATCTAGTCCAAGTGTTGTTAGTACTTGTCATTAAGACTCATCACTCATAAGATATGTCTCTGAAGACCTTCTTCGAGACAATCCTACTTTGACCAAAATTTTCTAAGTAATGATCCTAACAAGTGGACGTAAATATACTCTCCTTCTAATATGAGTGGTGAATCCTCTATTGGCTACCCAACTATCTTTAAATATCTCAACCTGTACCCAATCACCACCTTATGAATAACCTCTCCCAGAGGCAACAAGCAATGAAGTCAAAGTACAAGATCAGTATCCAAGATAACATTGAGCACCACAAGTCCAAGGATATTTGCACTATTACTATGATGAAATTATCATTGATGTTTGTTTAGAATACCCATATGATAATTTCATAGCAGGTCTCCGATATACTTGACTACTCTAGTAAGCATCCACATGTTAACTCTAAACATCTCATACTTACAACTTATGAGAACTACAGGAGTAAAATATATGCTAGCCTATCCGGATCAACAATGTTCCATCTCTTTAATCCTATGGCTAGGGATGATTTAGATATAAATATAGTTACACATAATAAGAATCTCACTATCATGATCCTATCATGATTTTCTTTATGTTATATTTATATCATGAACTTCATTAATTAATTTAAGATCCAATCAATTCGTAATATAAATGAACATTAATAAATGAAAATATTTTTATTCATATCAATGAAAAGTATACATATAGTGGTAAAGATGATTGCCTTTATACCACTTTTCTAACACTTCATATATGAGATGACATTGACAAAATACAAAGAGATGAAGCTTCAAAAGAAGACAAAGAATGATGTCATAAATATATAAACAATTAAAATTAAAATTTCATAATTATATGTTACTTTATATAATGTATTAATAATTTGTTACGGTATAAATATATATAAACAAAAGTGTATGTGTGCAAAATATAATTTATTATTATAATAAAATTTAAATATTTAATTGTCTATATAATTATTACTAATATAAATTATATTTCTAATTTACTAATTTTTATTCACATATATTAAATAAAATATATTATAATATAATATTATTTATACATATATAATATTAATATATAATTAAAAACTTTAATCATTAGATATTTTATATATTTTTAAACGTGTTTAATCGTGTTATAAATATGTCTAGTGTATTCCTCGCTTAAAAACATATTAAGAGTATTTATATAATTTCATGAGAAATTTTAATTGTACCGTGACAAATTATTATCAGCTATAGATAAAATTAACACTGTAATGAAAAAAATACAAATTTTCACTAACACTAAATTAGAAGCACCCTTTCTGTTTCTCTGTATATATATATTTAAGAAAAAAATACATCCCTTTTGTTTTTACCTTTTCCATAAGAAAAAAAAAAAAATACAGATCTGACATCATAAACAAAGACACATGGTGACTAATATAACACGTTGACGTAGTTAATTTTTGGACCACGCAATTTGTTGGGTCATTACACATGTGAGCTTTTATTTGGATTTTGAGACTAGGGCCAACAAATAATGACACTTGCAACAGTATCTTTAATTTCTCCAGATTTTTACGAAAATATTAAAAATATATCTAAATATTTACAAAAATTATGTATTTAAATATATATTTTTTAAAATATCAAAACTATTAAATTTTTTTTAAATATCAAAAGCATTTTTAATATTTTTATAATATTAAAATTCAATATTTACTCAAAATTTATTCAAAATTTATTAGAAATTTATCAAAAAATTAGTAAAAATTTAAGTTATTCAAAGTTTGTGAAATATTTATCCAAAATTTAGTTAAGATTTATCTAAAATTTACTTAAAATTTACTCAATATTTACCCAATATTTACTTAATATTTACCAGAAAATTAATAAAAGTTGAAATTACTCAAAGTTTACCCAATATTTACTAAAAATTTAATAAAAGTTAAATTTACTTGAAGTTTACTTGAGATTTTATCCAAAAAAATTAATAAAAGTTGAAGTTATCCAAGGTTTACATTCAAAATTTATTCAAGATTTACCTAAATATTTACTCTATATTCACTTAATCTCTCAACTAAAAATTATCAATTTACTCAAGGCTTACCAAAGTAAATAATTTTAATTAAGTTAATTAAATAATAATTAAAAATAAATAAATGCATATATAAAGACATACAGTGTTCATGCAGGTTAATGATACAAAAGTAAACAATCTTAATTAAATAAATACATGCATATAAAGATAAATGGTGACCATGTAAATTAATAGAATTCTTAATTTATATTTAAAAGATGGAAAAAAAATTATTTCTTTTTCGATTGAATGAAAATTATGCTAAATACATAGCAATTGTTTATTTGAAAAGAAAAAAATAAAAATTGGTAAAAATAAAAGTAAGAACAGTAACAATGAAAAACAGAAAAAAAAAAAAAACACCGGCATTATTAACAAAAAAATACATTTAAAAATCGGTATATTCGGTGAAATTTCTTCTAATATCTCAGCTCAACATTGAGTCATCATCATCAGTCAAATTTAAGGCTGATTGTGCGATCGCATTTTGATGAAGCTAATTAGAAATGACCCTAACATTTTCCTCTTCGTGATATATTTTTCGAATTTGTCTTAGTCTATACCTAATTCTCCTCCTATACTATTGGTTCCAGTTTTGCTGTCTTCTGGTGCTTTGGAGAAAATAAAAGGATCCCAAATAATCCTCGAGGGACTCACAATGCACCGAGTTAAAATTGCAAATTTTATCTACATTTTCCTGGACAGTAATTCTATATTTTTCAATCTTCAATCTCCTCTTGTTGTAATTCTATATTTTACTTAATTAATATTTTTAGGAATTTTATTCTAAATTTTACAAAATCTGATTAGTTGAAATTACTATTCTTTATCTAGTTTTAATATTATGATTGTAGACACTCTAAAATTTAAGATACTTAGAAAAAACATAATGTCTTAAATTTAGAAAAATTCATATAAACCCCACGTAGAAAAGACGTTAATTTTATCTTTATTCCAACTTTATATTGTTTATATTAAACGATTCTGATATTACTATTAATTTCTTTAGACATTTTAACTCCAATAGTTTTTAAACCAAATTTATCTATAAAAGTATTACATTTTTTTTTTTTGCTTAACTCAACTAATTAATAGAACAAAATGTCACTTTCATTCTTCAATAATATGTTGCATTTTTTGTCATAAAAATAATGGGTAGTCTATTTAATATATTTATATAATTATATTTAGTATTTCTATTCCTATCTTAATCATCTAACTTGTTTTATATCTTTTTAAAAAAAAATTTAAGGGAATTACAATTCAAAAAGTCAATACCACAAAAAAAAAAAAAGGGAGTTGATGGAAAATAATTATATGGACGAAATTAATTGTTTAATTCCAAAGAGGAATCTGTGTGTTCAACTAAGTTGACATGTCACAATATACTGTTGATAGTTACATTAACATAATAATATTCTTCTTGTCAAATTATGGATTCTTGTACCTTTTGCGGCACATTCCAACTTCTTATTTCTTAATCAAGTGGAGGAATTTGTCTCTTTAAATTGGTCATTGATATTGTAAAAATTGAAGGAAACAAAAATTAATGAAACTTATATATATAACTCTTGGCTGGCAGCGGAAGCATTTATTTTATTTGGATTGAGGAGAGCTTTTAGTCTCGGTTAAAATTATATATTTCAAAAATTTTTAATTTTACCGAAACATACAATCAAATATTGTATGACATGAAAACACACTTTTCATGTTAACCTCGAGCATTTATCCATAACTTTTAACAAAACATATTTTGTTAATTTTTATGGATAAAATCCATTTTGCCAAGATCATCCCATGATTTAAAAAACAAAATGGAAAAATAAAAGAATTCAGACAAACCTTTTATTGCTGAGTTCACCACGGTGCAAATTAAGCAAAAAGACCAAAAGCTTTATTTGCGATGACGAAACTCCTTTTTGCTAGTCCAGATATATGATCACAAATTTCTCATTCTGTCAAATTTCTTAGCTACTAACTCTTTAGAAGCCTTTTCTCAATATTTTTTTTTCAATACTTATATCATATGAGAGAGAAAAATTTTTAAGCACAAAACAAATTTTGCTCAGTCGAGAGAAATTTTTACAAGACGAAGAAGCATATCAATGGATTAAGGAAAAAAGAGATAGTCATTAAGCAAAGAAGTGGCCAAAGCCACAGAAACATTTTATTGTTTTCAACCTCATTAAATGAGGTTTGCTGGCAGATAGAGAAAATTGAATTTTCAATTTTTTTTTGTTTGACTTTTTTAAAAAAAAAATTTAATTTATGATGTAATGATGGTGCAACAATTGCATACCTCATTTCTAGCTACTATTATTAATTATAGAATCAATCTTCTCTTCTATTATAGTGGTAATTACTTTAATGTACCACTATAATTAATTTAATTAACAATTTAATTAAATTATTATAATTTTAATTAACACTTTAATTAAAATCATAAATAAGAGAAATAGTTAAAATTAATCAATATTAATTTTAACTAAAAAATATATGTGATCATTTCTAATTTAATTCTTAATTAAATTACTCCTCACATCTTTATATGGACTAGACTAATAAATAGTTTGGTGTGACTTATAAGGTCAATAATTTTATCGAAACGGAAATATAATATTAACTCCTTAATATTATATTGGACACAATTTTCGAATTCCTCGTATACCCGGATATATTAAATATCATTCCGGAATTCTCCTTTTAATTATCGATAAAATCACAAATATTTTTTTGACCTCTAAATCATAATATTAAGTCTTCTCGTTATGATCCGATATTGATTAGGGTCACAGCATGTCAAACCCTATTAGTCAATATACTAATGAGTGATAATTTGCGTTCTGATTAAAATAAAACTTATCATTATTAATCTAATTAATAATTCAATCTTACATTGAATAAGTCATATTTCTCCTGGCCAGGAATTTATTTTATCAGAACCAAAATATCAACTCCATTAGAATCTTGCCCTGGTGCTACAGGGTAACGAGTCCTACTATTAGTAATATCATGTCTCACTACATGACTAACTGTGGTGACTACGGGCCGGACTACCAAGCATGGATAGCCCAGTACAAGGCAAGAGCACCTCCATTGCTACCCATGAAAGGACAGTCTTGACATCTCAAGTCAAAGGACTTCGAGTCACATAACACTCATATATTATGACCAAGATAATAACTGTTGACATATAGCACAATCTGTGCAGTTATTATTAGGCGTCACTGTTCGGTATCCTTAACTCTTTAAGAACCCACTGATTTATTTAGATATTATTATATCACGGAGAATGAGATTCCTCCTCAAAATAAATCATGTGATAACCTAGAGGTTCAATGAATGTCAAATTCATTGTCCTATTTCGGTTATGAACATTTTTAAAATTATCTTTTACCAGAGATATTTATCTCATTATTATCAACACTTTAATAATAAATTCTCTGTAGATAATTAAAGGGCCGTATATTTTATAGTATAATTAACTACTGCATTCATAATATAATCAACAACTTGAATATTTATTTATTATGAATGTGAAATATACATGTGTCCATTGTGGTATAATAATTAATATATAAAAAGTTGTGAATGCAATAGGGCATACATACCACTGATAACATATTACTCTATAGAAAAAGAAATACATATCTTTTTTTATTAGAAATATATAATAAAAAATATATAAAAAAGTGTTGGTAGTATTTCTCTAGAGGATGCATGATTAAACTTTAAGAGGAGCCAAGATCTAATGTTCTATTTTATTGGCAAGGAGCTAATTGTAATAAAAAAAGGAAAAGAGGGCTCAGTACCAAAAATTGTGGAAAGGTGAAGGGCTTAATAATATTTTTCAGTGATATATTTCAAGCAATCCTTTTGCGTGTCATTTTAGAACATCTTACATTTATAGGATTGCTTTGTAATTGTAAAGCATAATTTTATTTTAATTATTTTTTTAATATATTTTATTTAAGTTATATTTTTATTGTCATTTCTTTCCCACATTACATTTATTTTTTTTTAAAATAAAAAAAATCAATATTTTTAAATTAATTTTATTATTATATTATTTATAAATTAAATTAATTATAAAATAATATATATTATATTCGTATTAACTAATAAAAATAAAACAATTAAATATATATTATTTTGGATTAATTTATAACAAAATTAGAAATTTATAACAATTCATTTCTAATTTTGTTATCATACTTTTAAAAAGCAAATGAATTCGAGAAGGCAGTTCAGCGTCGGTTGGCACGTGGGAAAGGTCTACGTCACACGTGCAAAGTGCCTTATCTTGGATTGGTTGAGGTGATGCTCCTTTTAATTCCCGACGTCTATTCCACTCACAGACACACACTCCCTCGCTCTTCAGAGGAAAAAAAAAAAAAAATTGGCTAAAGGAAAAATAGAGAGGTGGTTTTGGTTTATATTTTGTTTTCTTCTGTTTGGTATCACTTTACAGCTCACTGCATTCATTCTTCCTTGCAGATCGAATCTAAGGTCTGTAGATATCTTTCTGCTCTTAAATTCTTTAGTTTTCCCCTTAATTTTGAAACTAATGAATGAATTTCAATTGTTCTTGGCTAATTATGGACATTTATCTGGTATTTTGTTCACATTTCCTCTTTTTTTCTTTTAATGTATTCTATTTTTAGGTATTTTCGACCATTTTTTTAAGAAAATTTTAGGAAGAAGAGAAATTGTCGGTTAAGGAACTGAGGACTGTAAATAATCAGGACCTTTTCTGGAGCAAATAAATTAGTTTAGGGTTTTAGCAATCTGAATTCGATTTTGGTTTTAGCAATCTGAATTCGATTTTAAGTGTCTTTTAGCTTCCAACTGTTGAGAATCTAAGTTTATTTTGTATATTGCAGATCTTTACTTTTTTTTCTTTTCTTTTTATTTTGTTTTTTGAGCTGAGTACTGATGTGGTTAAGCAGTGGAGTAGTCTAGGTTTTTTTTTTTCCATTATATGTATATTTTGTTTCAAATGATGTGTTATTTTATATTTCTGAAAATTTTCTGGTTGAGATGGAATATTATAAATACTGTTATGGCATTTAATTGCATCGACTTACCATGTGATTCTTGTATTTATGGTGTTTCAGTTAGATACATGCTGGGTGACTTTGGATTAAGTGCCTACGGTTCTGATAGATTGTTCAGTCCCGTTTAGATTTGATGCCTGGTAAAAGTTTTTTTAATAATGGCTGAATTGAGAATTGATTACTTGAATCTTAGTTTATAGCACAACAGTGCATAAGGCCTCTGTGGTTGTTATTGTTTTTAAGTATTCTCATAATTCCATAATTTAGATTGTATAGCTGAGTGAGGGTTGTGGTGGATTTTGATAATTAGTGAGGAATTCCTTCTGATGTGAAGTTGAATTCTCTGTCATTTCAGTAGGTAATGCTTTGTGCTTGACCTGTATTTTGTAGAGCCTTATGCTCAGCATTTCTGGTTGAAAAAAGTGGAGTTTTGATTTAGCAGAATGCTATTAGCATGGTGCAAACTGAATGGTTTCAAAATCATTATTTGTTCTGTTAGTCAACTGGTGACAGTTATAATTCTTTGTGAAGGTGTCAGAGAATGGGTACCTGCTTACAAAGGAAGCTTGCAAGAATGACACCAAAAATTTAAGAAAGAAAACAATGTAGAATGCAGAATAAAGGAAGATTAATAAAGAAGGTTATATGAGTAGAAAAAAATGCATGCACATCTTCATCTAGATATGCTATTCTTATAATAACATCGTGAATAATTGTGTATTTACGGTGCAATTTTAAAATTTACTTTTGAAGGCTAGTTTTTCCCTCTTGTCATGTCATACTTTCCTCTTTATGTTGTTTTATAATGGCTTTATTTTTCTCAGGAAATCTTTTTCCTTCTTTGTGGCTGCCATAGGGTGTCATCAAAGAGACAACCATATGTTACAAGGAAAGCTTTTTGGACCTTGGTCATCAGATGATTCATAGATATATTGACCAGTGCCAGTATGGCCATTTGTCTAAGGAGAAATCAAGTGCCTTGGCTTGTTTACATTCTACTGCTGTGTATCCTTATAAACAAAAGTGAAGCTATCAATTCCGATGGTACGTAAATTTTGACCTTTTATCCTCTCCGTCAAAGTAGTGAAGATGCTATCGAAAAATTTTAGGAATGAATCCATCATTTAGAGGAACTCCTTATCATTTGTGTTGGAGTTCAATTTTTTATGATTTGACTACTCTCTCTGTCATGGAAAATAACCTTGAATGCTCTTTTAACTTTGTCAATACTTTTTAAGAAATTTTATCCATTATATCGTCATATCAGGCTAACAATGATGGAGACTTCATGAT
This sequence comes from Balakata baccata, assembly GCA_949630135.1. NCBI lineage: Eukaryota > Viridiplantae > Streptophyta > Magnoliopsida > Malpighiales > Euphorbiaceae > Balakata > Balakata baccata. Next base: position 90,443 of record CATIWF010014571.1, on the reverse strand, counting down.
TGCAGGAATTTTACGCCTTCAGATATTGTACATATCGATTTATGATGTGTATGGAGTTTCCTTTTGACACCAAATTTGCATTGCCTTTTTTTTTTTGTTTTTTTGTTGTTGCAAGGAACATATTCTAGATGTTGTGAATTCTTTTCTATGCATTTGACAATGTGGAAGAACATGTGTTTGACTTCTCGTCTTATAATGGAATGTGAAATTCCTTCTATGATTTTTTTTTAGGTGAGGCACTTTTGAACTTCAGGAATGCAATTGTTAGTTCAGATGGTATCCTTCCTCTATGGAGACCTGAGGGTCCTGATCCATGTAATTGGAGAGGCGTGACATGTGATCAGAAAACCAAGAGAGTAATATATTTGTGAGTTCTTACACAGTTTATTTCTTGCCATAATTGCTTTTAATTAATAAGAAATGTTATTGTCAATGTGTTGCTGAAATTATTTTGCATGGACTTCAACATTACCTTCCTATGAGCACATTGTGTTAGAACATGCAAAAATTTTTGAAGAAAAGGATGGCAAGCAAAAACTTATGTTTTATTTCCTGTTAATGGCCTTAAACTTGTTATTATCAATTGTGAATTTAGTGTATAACAGCTTTAATGAGTCCATTGTTTGTCTTGTAAAATTAGGAAGTATTAATGAGCTGAGTGAAGATGATTGAGTTCAAGTGCATTTATTTGCCTATATTGTTCTTCCATTGTCTTGCAATTTCTCTTCAATAAATTACTTATTGTAAATCTTTGTCTTGAAAGTTCTTGTTGATGGATTATTGTGAATTAGATCAGCTTTTTATTTTTAAAGGTATGCTCATGATGCAAGTGTCATAAGTGCATCTTTATACTTTTGTCACTTTAGTTATACAGAGGTACATGTGCTCCTTGCTGACATGTAGATACAGCTACATTAAAACTTGAGTGCCACTTTAAAAGTTTAGGCGGTTGTTTGCTGAATTGATAGATGAGCAAAGAACTAAATAAATAAGTGAACTGTATTCTTGGTCTCTAAGGGGTTTCTTATCCTTATTATTTTCTAATTGGGTCGTGAAGGCTAATAAGGCCCATTTTTCTTTTGCTTTTTGTGTTGAATCTAAAATCTAATTGGGTGTTTTAAATCACTTGTCTTCCAGGAGTTTGAAGAATCACAAACTGAGTGGTCCTATATCACCTGACATTGGGAACCTACAGCACCTGAGGATTTTGTGCGTGTTCTCGGGATTTCTGTTTTTTTTTTTTTAATTATTTATTGTGTATCAGCTGAATTTGAAGGGAATTCGCTGTTACTTATGTGTTGTAATTTGCTCCATTTGCTGTAGAGCTCTATACAACAACAATTTTTATGGAACAATTCCTTCAGAATTAGGAAATTGCTCAGAGTTGCAGGGGATGTAAGCATCTCTGATGTAAAATTTACATGGCTGTTGTAAATGGACCACAAAGTAAATTCTGAATTGTTTTCTTCCACAGCTACTTGCAGGGAAACTACTTAAGTGGACTAATTCCAAGTGAATTGGGAAACCTATCCGAGCTTCAATATTTGTGAGTTACTCTTGGTGAATTTCTTATAAAAGTCATTATTACTTAATTTCCAACTAAAAAATGGTGACACATTTCATTTTGCAAGTCTGCATGGAATTTTCAAATATGTTCTTAAAATATTTCTATAATGATGGAGTTTATGATTCATACTTTATCAAAAATTTTTTAGATGATTAATCATTCATGATGATTTGTCATATTTAGTCCTTCAAAAAATGGTAAAGGGGGATTGAGTGACAGGTTTATCTTCCATGATTTTCTATCCTGTTTTAACATTCACAGGAACTTAACTGTAATGAACCATTGCAGTATTTACCATTCTGCCCTTTTAAACTACATTTCAAATGTTACCTATTCTTGTTTATTTTCTTGAACCCTGTTAGAACTTGTTTATATTAGCTATTGGTAATTGATAGCTACAATGGATTGGTGGCTACTGAGTAATAGTAGATGGTGAATTACCCTTATTATTATGTAAGGAAAGTGTATATCTCACCATTTTATTCTTCTATCTGTACAAATTGAAAAGAAATAGAAATCGTTTATTAATTTATTTCTGGTTGGTTCTTATAGATGTTCAAATCCTTAAAAGTTATGAAATTATAATTAATTTGAATGATTTTGATAGGAATTTTATATTTATTCTCACTGTTATTGATTCATAAGAAATTTTATAAATATAAAATTACACCAAAGACTAATTGGTTTAAATGTCTTAAATTTCCTGTCAGTATCACCTGATGGCAACAGCTTTAAACTGGAACCTTTTGAAGCATAAACTCTTTGAGCCACCAACTATTGAAAGTTTTGGTTTATAAAAAAAGCTGACCTTGTTGCGTAGGTCAAACAGCTGCCCACTGGTTCCCAGGAGCTGAATCAGACAACTTTTTGATATCCTCTTTAATCTTAGGGAGAGAAATGCAATTGTTTAACTACTGTTATTATGAACAGTAAGCCAATTCTTATTAATGCCCATAAATCCCAATTCAATCTTATGAGAATATGTAGTTGTTTTAACTACCATTATTATGAAAAGTAAGCCCTATGTTTAACAGTGCCCTGGGTGCTTGCTTAAAGTTTGTTTAGGGATGCTTGCGTCTTTCAGTGTCTTATACATGTGTTATCTGGAAAATAATTAACTAATCATTATGTTAGTTCAGCTTCTGCTTTCATTTCACGCAATTTAATTTAGGAAATAAATTTTCATGGTTAACTCCGAAGCACTTAATTTTCCTGCCCATATAGCTTTTTAAAATGAATCTAGGCTGCACCTTATCAAAATGAAACTAATAGCAAGCAAATTAAAAAAAAAAATGAAGATTTTACATTCTATGAGTTAATATAAACACTGAAAGATCAAAGATTTTTGGGAAAATTTTGCTTTATGTAATGTGGTCCCTAATTTGATAGTTGATATCAAGTTACGATTTCAGATGCCTTGATAATAATTTAAAGAAAGAGAAAGAGTGTGTTTTGTTATTCTTTAAGTTTGTGTTATCCAAATTAATAAACTTGATGTGTTGGTAACAAATGGAACTCATATTTATTCTGTCCTACAGGGATATATCGAGCAATTCCCTCAGTGGATCAATTCCTCCATCACTGGGGAAGTTAAATAAACTCATTACTTTGTGAGTAGCTTTTTCTTTCCTTTTGGTTAGTTTTCATAATAGGCTCCATTATGTTGGCAGTTAAAATTGTAAGTTAAATTTGATGTTTACTCACAATCTTCTTAAATTTTTGAAGCAATGTGTCGAATAATTTTCTTGTTGGATCAATACCATTGGATGGCATTCTTGTCAACTTTACAGAAAGCTCGTAAGTCCATCTTGTTACATTTAATATATTTTGGGTCATTTAAATGTGAACTGGTTTGAAGAGGATGATTATTCATCCTGAACTGGTTCTACTTTGGGCAAATTAAATTTGGTACCACAGTAATTTTCCCCCCAAAAGCCAAATAAGTTTATATGCTTATAGATTGAAGAATTTATCAATCAGGTTTGTTGGAAATCGCGGTTTGTGTGGGAACCAAATAAATATGACATGCAAAGATGAAAGTGGAGGATCTTCAACTAACTCACAGTCTCCTCAATCAGGTGGGCTTCTTTGCATGGAAAATCTTGTTATAAAATTGCATACATAAAGCATACTTTTCAGTGATATATTCTGAAAATTATACTAGACATACAAATAACATGTGGCTGAAGTTATTAACTGTGTAGAGAACTAGAATCTGAATCCAAGAAGTTTGTAAAGTAATTATAAAGCAGAAATTTGTATCTCTGACATTATATTGAATATGGTACCTGATATTGTAGTCTTGTAGAGACTATCTTTTGGTAGCTTATGTGGCTTACATTAATTAACATGTTACCCTTTTAGCGCAAAATCAAGGAGGGAAGAAAAAGTACTCAGGCAGGCTACTTATTAGTGCTTCAGCAACAGTTGGTGCACTACTACTGGTGGCACTTATGTGTTTTTGGGGTTGCTTTCTTTACAAGAAGTTTGGTAAAAATGGAAGCAACAGCATCGCCATGGATGTTAGTGGAGGTACTATTCTTAACCACTTCTGGAAATCATCCTTAACTTCGTTTGTCACTTACATCTGTGTTTTGAGCTCCTGAAGCTGAACATTTTAGTTTATATGATTTTATTCAGGTGCTTCAATTGTAATGTTCCATGGGGACTTGCCATATTCCTCTAAAGACATCATTAAAAAGTTAGAAAACTTAAATGAGGAACACATCATAGGTTGTGGAGGATTTGGAACAGTGTACAAGCTTGCAATGGATGATGGCAGTGTATTTGCTTTGAAAAGAATTGTAAAGTTGAATGAGGGCTTTGATCGTTTCTTTGAGAGGGAGCTTGAGATTCTAGGAAGCATAAAACATCGTTACTTGGTGAACTTGCGAGGCTATTGCAATTCTCCTACATCAAAATTGTTAATGTATGATTTCCTTCCTGGTGGTAGTCTTGATGAAGCACTTCATGGTAAGATATGCATTTTTTACACTATCTAGTTAAGGTCTTGATATGTTGGAATCAGTAGATAGCATATATGTGATTCGTATCCAAGCATGATATCCCTTGTAATTTTCTGACGTAACCCGGTGAACAAACGATGGCTGCAAATATGACATTGACAGTTAATATCACAATTTTAAGAAGTGAATTCCATACATCAGCCTGCTATATTCTTGCATCCTCATAAATTTGCTACATGAGGGTTAAAGAGAGAGACTGATAACATGTTATGATGCCTTGTGCAGAAAGATCTGAGCAGCTGGACTGGGATGCACGGCTGAATATTATTCTGGGAGCAGCAAAAGGACTGGCCTACTTGCATCATGATTGTTCGCCTAGAATCATACACCGTGACATAAAGTCAAGCAACATTTTGCTTGATGGAAATTTAGAAGCTCGTGTATCTGACTTTGGACTAGCCAAACTGTTAGAGGATGAAGAATCACATATTACAACTATTGTTGCAGGAACATTTGGTTATCTGGCTCCTGGTAAGTTTAGTTTATAGGCATCAACTTTGAAAATGTAATGTTTTGTCGTGAACCAAATTACTAGGATTAGATGTTTTCCCATCATGTTGACATATGTTAGACTTTCGTTTGCAACCAGAATTAATTTTTTGTCTATAAATTTTGTTTTGACAATAGCTGTAACTTTTGATTTGTTAATCATGTAGTAGAGAAAATGCTGATAATAAATAAGACTAAGAAATCTCTATATTAATTTAATGTTCAGTATCTCTTCAATAGATTATGTTCCCCCCTGTCAACTAGGATTATTAACAGAGCCATGAGATTTTCCTTAGCATCAAATGATTGAAAAACTGTCGAATCAGTTTCATTGGTTTTTTTACTGGAATCCTTAATTGGCTTTGGGTTTCTTTTAAATATTCATTTTCCATCATGAAGTATATATAATTCTTACGGTCTTTACTTTGTGATCTTAGCCATACAATGTGCTTCTGTTCAATTCATTGAGGGTGGTTATCTGCAAAGTAGATTTACTTTGTTAAAGTTTCACTATAGAATTTCCGATATTTTAGTTCCATTATGTGCTGTTATTCTTTAAATAAATTGCACCATATATTGAAGATTAAAATGTAAAAATGATAATTTTCAGAAGAATATTTATTTGTTGAAATGTTTCAGAAGAATGTTTATTTGTTTAATATTTATATACTCCTGAATTAGAAAAGTGTACAATTACATAAATTTTGATTCAGTTCAAATAAGTATTGGTCTTGCAAATCGAAAATATAACAGAACTATGCTGTTCCATTAAAATTTTTGGATTGGTTCAAAATTTTCAGTTTCCTTTTGCTCACACCTACTTTGCATCTAAAAACTGCTGCAGAACACTTCAATGTGACCTGATCTTAATAATTGATGATAATTTACAATGCTTAAGAAATGTTGAAACTAGCTTCTGATCTCTTTTAACCTCAAACTTGTCTAGACCAGCCTCTTTGTAAAAATTTAAGAATACCATATACTAATTTCCTAAAAACAAAAAAGCATCATATTCTTATCCAGTTTCACTGTAATTTGCAGAGTATATGCAGAGTGGCAGAGCAACTGAAAAGACTGATGTTTATAGTTTTGGTGTCTTAGTGCTTGAGGTGTTAAGTGGAAAGCGGCCCACAGATGCATCATTCATTGAGAAGGGCCTGAATATTGTTGGTTGGGTAGGTCTCCTCTTCAACACGCTTAAATTCTTGAGTAATCTATTTTGCTGCATCTTTATGCTGGAGAATTTTGGATTGATCTTTCTAATGATGGCAATTAAAATGTGACATTTATGAACATAAACTGTAGGGAATGAAAAAATAGTTTGCTTACAGGAGATGTGGATTTGCATGATTAGTTTCTTGTTTTGCAATGTATTTTGTTTTTCGTGGTTAATTGTTTCAATGATGGTATTGCAAAAAGTTGTTCTAGAGTTTCTGCATAATGTATGGAAAATGGATGCAAGTATTTTAGTCTGACAAGTGGCAAAACATAAATATATTATTCAAGCTCAATGTTTTTCTGAAGGGTTGTTTACCAAAATTTCAATTGAACAAAGCATATGTTTTGCCACTCTTTTCTTGTTCAAATTCGTGTTTCTCATAAAATGCATGCCTTCATGTGTGAAATTTTAGCTAATTAGCAAGTACTGAATTTATGACCGATTCTGAATTTCTAGTAGGTGACTGAAAACACAAGAGGTTTTAATGGGACTAATTTTTTGGGGCAGCAATTTTCATGAAGTTCCTAAAATAATGAATGCATTTGTCATTTATTGATATTTTTCCTGGTGAATAATTTGTGAACAATCTAAGTAGAAGCTTGCTTATATTTCTTTATAGTCATACAAATGACTTCGGACAAAATTTGTAGGTTTATTTACCAACCAAACAGAAATGAATACAAGTAAATTTGGCTTGTTTATGTTCTTGAATTGACTTGTGTGTAGCTTGTTTATATTTTCTTAATTGCTCATTTATATTTGCAATAGAACTTTTTAATGAATTTTATAATACAAAAATGGTTCATCTAGTGATAACATGGAACAGTAGGGGTAGAGATTCTCTCATCTGATAACATGGAAAGGAGAGAATTTTCTCCCAATGGTTAGTCGTTAATGAAGTTGACAGTCTCTCTTAAAGATGCAGCCTCATAGTGGTGGATCTGCATGTGAATGAATTAAAAATCCTAATTTTTCTATCCTCATTCAGTTTGAGTCAGCAAGCCGAACTTCTACAAGCCAAAATTTGAATTTGGTTGATGAGGGGGAACTGATCTTTAATGCGATCAGTGAGATTTTCAAGCAAGATATTGCATCAGTCACCACTGTTCACCTGAACCGCTGACAACTGTGGTGTCAAAAGTATACAGGGTTCCTTTCTGATTAATCTATTTTCCATGTTTTGCAGTTAAATTTTTTGGTCGCAGAGGATAGGCAACGTGATATTGTTGATCCGAACTGTGAGGGAGTGCAGACAGAAAGCCTCGACGCCTTGCTTTCAGTTGCCATCCAATGTGTCTCCTCAACCCCAGAGGATCGACCGACCATGCACAGGGTGGTTCAGTTGCTCGAGTCTGAAGTCATGACCCCATGCCCGAGTGACTTCTATGATTCCAACTCTGAATGAAAGCCAGAATATCTGTAACGAGGCAGAATGTGCAAGCAGTGGAAGGGGCCTGGAATCTGCTGCAGTTTTTTATCGTGGTTTTATTTAATTATTCTTTCTGCAGATTTTAGCAACCTGTAGACACCACTTCATTTGTCTATCGGAGTTTTTTAAGCATTTGATATTCCCCAGCCAGAATTTTCCTACTTCAGAATCTCTGCTCATGTTCGGGTGTATGGACCGTTCAACACGAGATCAGAGTTTCACTTGTAGAACAGGTCATTTACTTATCCATCCATCCATCCATCAATCTTTTCTTTTTTTTAATTTCTTTTTATTTTCAACATTTTTTTTTTTTTATCATTTTGTTGTAAACGTATGTCACGTTGGTTCTTACATTAAGTGTATATGGAATCTGTATAAATTGAGAATGTCTTGTCTTTTGCGAAGGATTTATGTCTTTACCATTTTTGTAAAATATTTTTATTTCAATAATCAGCTGTTTAGCCTACCCAACCATGACAATCATGCTGCTGGTACTGTTACATCTTTGTAATCGAGGAGTAACGCTCTGTTGCCACATTACCCACAGGCCCACAGTAGCAGAGAGACATACTATTAACTGTGATGATGTTTTGTGATATTATTTGAGAAATGACTTTCCATTTTTTCAACATTTTCTAAAATTTGGTTAACATTCAAGAGAGAAAATAAGGAGAATTTGTTTTTTAGAAATTTTCTCTCTTCAACAGCGAATGAGTGTTAGAAAGAATATTGAAAGATGGAATGTTTTATAGCATTCTTTTTTTTTTTTTAATTTTAATTTTTCTATTTGAGAGTTTAGGTGTGCAAAATTGTAGTCTTAATAATTTTCTCATTACCTAATGTTCTTTCCCTTATTGTGTTCTTACAGTTAATTAACACAAATTTTTCAAGGACATACCTATACGCGTGCAAAGAAGAAATGTTGCTTATAATTTTTGAGGGATAAAGGGAGATTAAGGGATTCTTAATTTTATTCTTAATAAATTTTTGTTTTAAATTTTATTTTTGATGTTTTTTATTGTCAGTTTTTTTTGAAACTTCAATGAATATTTTATTCAGTGTCAGCAAGAATCAAACATAACGTCAAACGGGCCATAATCATATAAAATTTTTGTTTCTTTTTCTTTTTCCTTTTTTTTTTCTCTAAATATTCCAATTTGAAAGGTATGGCTATTGATATAGTAGTAGATTTTCTAATACGGTTATACAAACCCTATTTGGTGTACCAACAAGATATGTATTTCAACTATATCTCAAATTATTTTGAACCTTAATCCTTATTTCAATTATATTCTTCTTTCTTATGAATGATATTTTAATTTTTTTTATTTAATAGTACCATTTTGGATTGCTCCAATTTATATTGATATAAGCAATACAAGTACAAGACAAAAATAATCATGTCTTGGGTTCGAGCTTTGGAGGCCAGGAGATAGAAAAGATCCAGTCATATGGTTTATGGATAATTGTGTAATTTCATACTACAATATATGTGTGTGTGAATGTACATCAATATAGTTTAAAATAGCTTTACATTCAAGTCCACAACATTAACCATAAACAAACTAAAGTAGCTGCTAGTGTTCAAATTGTGAAATTAGAGAGGCATCAACGAAAAGGAAACTATAGGTTCCCACACACAGCCAGTAGTAAAGAATATGCATTATAATCTCTGGGTGCGATCATACTAGCACTAATGTATCGGATATCATCAAAACTCCGAACTTAATATGCATTATAATCTCTCAATGGTAGGAACTACGACAAATTCCGCTCGTGGATTAAATTTTCAATCTTCTCAACATCTTCTGGACTGTCGACCCCATGTGCCTCATGATCGACCTTTATCACCTGCAAATAAATAAATAAATTACACATTTAAATCCCAATATCTCAGCAACCAAATACCAGCACCTCTTCCTTTGGGGAAGTAATTCACATAGTGAACCACATTACATCAAAATTAATGATCAGACATGAACAATTCAAAGAATAAACTAGACTCCAGACAAAAAATAATCCAGCACAGTGATAGTTCATATTGAAAATATGAATTCACCCCACTGAGTTCTTTCTTGTCATCCTAACCTATCTGCTTTCGCCACAATCACAATCATCAGCTAACCAACAAAATATATATATTACAAGTAATTTGGCTAACACCAACCAATAAGCTCTAAGTTGCTTTACCCAAGATTAAAGCGACCACTACTTTTTTATTACTTCCACTGACTAATTCTAAACTTTATGCAAAAACCGAAGTTAAAAGCAATTTGACCAAGTATAGCATTAAGAAAATTATATCATAACAATATTACAAGTAAATCAAAACCAGAATTGCACGTAATTTGACCAAGTATATCATTAAAAAAAATGTTAATATTCTAAAATCATTACAACCAAAACCAAACTTACAAGCAACTGGTCATATTCAAGTCATTTGTCATGATGGCTTATCATTTGCCTAACTAATTTTTTTCAGCAGAGGAGATGCCAAAGTAGAAGAAAATTTATCTTATCTGCATGGTCATCTATAAATAACGCAAGCACTAGTTTACATTAATGTCCCAAACTATCTAGTCCAACATACGCTAGACCAGGTTTAAAGGCACTGCTAAGTAAAACATCACAACCGTGAAAAGATGTTAAGAATGATGCATGATAAAACCTTTTGTGCTTTAAGATATGACAGGTTGCAAACCTTTGTGGAGCGTTTGGGCAAAGGCAACAAATTAACTTCAACACTATATTGACCCCATATAGTTGCATAGAATATAACTGCATAACAATATCCTTTTGGAACTGATTCTCGGTGTATAGAATATAACGCAAGCATTATAAATAAAATATATTACAATATCCAAATCATTTGACTTGGAACATACAACCTCATTATAAATAAAATACTACAGTTTTGGATAAAGTAGCCAAAAAGAAAATCTCAAGATATAAAAGCTCAAATGACAAACAGAAATCAATTTCCTCTCTGCTCAAAATTTCATCTAAGTTCTGTCTAGCAATATCAAATGGAGAAAAAGAACCACAGCTAAATTCGCTGCAATGTTACATGTATAAATATCTACACCCACTTGCAGAATAAAATTATAGCAAGAACCTAATATTGACTGTAGAAAATGAAAAAGAATAAGCAAATAAGATCCAGATAATTTTTTTCCCTATAAAAAGAAATACAAATCCAATCCTGATTGCATTACAACTGAGAAATTTAAAGAAAGAAGAAAAGAGAAAATATGGTGAAAACTGAAATTCTTAGCTTGATTATTCCCTCAAGCTAATAGGTACATATACTAAATTGGAGGATACAAAATAAGAATAAAAATCATATACAAAATAGGAAGAAAAATATAAACATATATTTTTAACCTAGAATTATGCACGTATAATTTCAAATATCTCAACACTCCCCCTCAAGTTGAAGTGAATATATCATATGCTCCTACCTTGTTGCATATATATTCAATCCAGGGTCTTTTTAGAGCTTTAGTAAGAATGTTTGCCAATTGATCATTTGAATTCACAAAACTAGCGGCAATACAGCCAAATTCGATCTTCTGTCTGACAAAATGACAATCTATCTCAATGTGTTTTGTTCTTTTATGGAAGACCGGATTTGAAGCAATATGTAATGCTGCTTGATTATCACAAATTAATTTTATTGGACCGAAATTCTCACACCTTAATTCTTGAAATAACTGTTTTAACCAAACAAGTTGACAAGTAACTAAGGTCATGGCTCAATATTCTGCTTCGGCACTTGATCTTGCTATAACATCTTGCTTTTTTACTCTTCCATGATATTAGATTTCCTCCAATCAAGACATAATATCCTAAAGTGGATAGTCTGTCTGAAAGAGAACTAGCCCAATCAGCATCTGATTACCCAATAATCTGTGTATGTCCTATGTTTTCATACAATAGACCTTGTCCTAGAGATCATTTGATATATTGAAGGATACGTATTACTGCATCCCAATGGCAATCACAAGGGTTTTGAAGAAAATAACTGACCACACTTACTGCAAAAGAAATATCTAAGCGAGTTATGGTGAGATAATTGAGTTTTCCCACCAATTTTCGATACTTACCAGGATCTTTCAATGGCTCCCCCTGTCCTGGAACAAGTTTAACATTTGGGTCCATAGGAGTTTCCACAGGTTTGCAATCCAACATTCATGTCTCTTCCAAAATATCTAAGACATATTTTCGCTGTGAAATAGCAATACATGTATTTGATTATGCCACTTCAATGCCCAAAAAATATTTCAATTTTTCCAAATCTTTGGCCTGAAAGTGACTGCAAAGATGTTACTTTAGTTGGATAATTCCTTCATGATCATCTCCTGTTATAGCAATATCATCCACATATACCACTAGATAAATACATTTTTCATGAGTTGTATAACGATAAAATACAGAGTGATCTGTTTTGCTTCTATGCATCCTAAAGTCTTGAACAACAGTGTTAAACCGTCCAAACTATGCCCTTGGAGACTGTTTCAAACCATAAAGAGATTTCTGCAGTCGACAGATTAATCCAGACTCCCTATGAGCAACAAAACCTGGCAGTTGCTCCATAAAAACTTCTTCCGTTAATTCTCCATGTAAGAAGGCATTTTTAATGTCCAATTGATCAATATTCCAATGATGCATGGCAGCAAGAGATATAAAAAGCAGAACAGAGGCAATCTTGGCAACTAGAGAGAAAGTATCCTCATAAACAAGGCCAGAAACTTGAGTATATCCTTTGGCAATCAAACGAGCTTTCAAGCGGTCTATCTTGCCATCAGGACCAACTTTCATTGCATAAATCCAACGATAACCAACTACAGATTTTCCAGATGGTAAAGGAACCAACTCCCAAGTATTATTAGCATGAAGAACATTCATTTCCTCAACCATAGCTTGTTGCCAACCTAAATGTCCTGTGTTTCACTAACACTTTTTGGGATAGGCACAGTAGATAAATTGGATACAAAGGCATAGTATGAAGAAGATAGACGATGGTAACTCAAAAAATTATAAATAGGATGGGGATTACGAGAACGAATACCTATTCTGATTGCAATAAGTGGAGTGGGTTTCTCGGTTTGGGACGTGACCGGTGTTGGAGAAGCTAGTGGCAGAGGAGATGAGTCACTTGGAGTATTTATCTGATTTGTACCTGCAACAGGATCATCAGGAGTATGTATATATCTTCTAGAGTAGACTTGTAATGGTTTAGAAAATGGCGATTGTGTGATCAAAATGGGAAAAATGGGAACTGGAAGAACTTCTAGTATATCTTTTTGGTTTGTGATCGATGAAAAGTAAGGAGATGACTTGAAAAAGGTTACATCTGCTGAAATAAAATATTTGTTAGTTGTTAGATCATAGCATTTGTAACCTTTGTGTAGGCAAGAATATCCTAAGAACACACACATAATAGCTTTGGGATGAAACTTATCCTTACCAGGATTATGATTATGAACAAAACAAGTGTACCCAAACACGCAAATAGAGAGAGGGTAAAATGGTTGTCCTAGGAATAAAATAGAATGAGAACTTTGATTTTGCAAAACTGATGAGGGCATTCGATTGATTAGACAGCATGCAGTTAGGACAACATCTTCCCAAAAACGAACATGATTATGCATAAACATAGTTCGGTTTGTTTCAATGAGGTGTCTATTCTTTCTTTCAGCTACGCCATTTTGTTGAGGGGGTATATGCACAAGAAGATTGGTGAAGAATTCCCCGAGAAGCCATGAATTCTTGAAAAGGAAGAGACATATATTCCCGTGCATTGTCGTTGCGTAAAACTTTAATTGAAACTCCAAATTAATTCTGAATTTCAATACAAAAAGTTTTGAAAAATAGCAAACAATTCAAATCTAGATTTTATTAAAAATAACCAAGTATAACAAATATAGTAATCAATGAAAGTAACAAAGTACTGAAAACCTACGGCTTGGGCCCCATATATCAAAATGAAAAATGTCAAACATAAAAGAAGCTCTATTATTTAATCTCTTAGGAAAAGAACTACAAGTATGTTTCCCAAGCTGACACGACTTGTATTTAATGGAAGACAGTTTTGAAATACCAGGAACCATCTTCTGAAATTTGGAGAGACTAGGATGACCCAGGCAATTATGGAGAAGATCAACTGAAGGAGGAGCAGAGGTAAAGGCGGTTGATGTTGCAAGACAAGTAAGATAGTATAATCCATTCGACTCATGCCCTTCGTCAATCATCTTCCCCGTACTCCGGTCCTGCATAGACACAGAATGAGAATTAAAGATGACTCTACAGTTAAGTTGTTTGGAAAGTTTACTAATGGAAATTAAATTGTAGGGACATTATGGTGCATATAAGACAGAAACTAAAGGAATAGAAGAGACAGGTTTACTTTCTCCTACTCCTTTAATCAATGTTTGAGATCCATTAGCCAAGGTAACTATAGATGAAATAGATAGAGAGTGGAGAGTTGAGAAAAGGTTTTTATTACCGGAGATGTGGTCAGAGGCACCAAAATCAAAGATCCAAGATCTACTGGATGAAGATTGTGTTAGGCAAGCAAAAGAATTACCAGGTTGAGCAACAGAGACCATAGAAGATGATGATTGCTATTTTGATGCTTGATACCTTAAATATTAATCATAATCATCACCAGTCAATGTAATCGAATTAGACCATTGAGTTTGTGTAGTTGGTAGAGGTAGGATCCCATCGCCTTGAATTATATGAGTAGCAGATCGACTAAACTAAGTATTCCTTGGTGGTTGACCATGAAGGGCCCAACAAGTGTCACAGGTGTGACCCCCCTTATCGCAGTAAGTACAATGAAATTTAGAGCTTTTCCCTTTTCTATTATCTCCCTACTGGCTATGTTTATGTATGGCTAGTACAGATGACTTGGTTTCAGTATTGGTTGAGGAGATACAAAGTAATTGAGCAAATACTTTCTCTAGAGTAGGAATGACTGGTCTTGTAAGGATTTGATCTCGTACCGAAGCCAAATATGCCCGAAGCCCTATCAAGGTTATCACCATAAAAAATTTGTCTCGCTGAGTTTCCTGCTTAGTAATGCTTTCAGAAAAAAGCATGAGAGAATTAAATTCATCTTTCAACATTTCAATTTGGCATAGATAATTAGCCATATCCTGAAAGCTTTGTTGCAAATGGATAAGGTCAAACACAACTTTATAAATATGTTGAATATCATTAGTATACAGTGTCTTAGCCTTAGTCCAAACTTTGTAACATGTTTTGCAAGACTGAAAAAGGGTCAATAATTTTGGCTCCAAAGAATGCCACAATAAATTGTATAATTGAGCGTCAATTTTAATCTACGCAGCCCTAGTCTTTTCATTAATCTCAGTGGCATTTTTTTCTAAGTGATCACTATATCCTTGTCCCATAAACCACAATTCAACAAACGTCACCCATGAAACATAATTATCACTGCCTTGTAGTTTGATAGTAGTGATAGCTGGAGAATTAGAAATAGATGAGGTAAAGGGTTTGAGAGCACCTGAAATGTTGATCATTTGTTGAAGGAGCTGAAATAGTAGATGCAACAGAGACTGCTTTAGAGGTCAAAACCAGATGAAGCCAGAACAGGAAAACGATGTCACCAACAGGAGCGGAAAGGTAGAGTGACTCTTCTGATAAAAAACGCGTCACGAGTGGTGGTGAGAAGAGAAAGTGCATGAATAGAAGTGGGTTTAGTGAACAGTAGTGATGGGCAGAAACAATATAGAAGAGAGAACCGGTGGAACCACTAGGGCTATGATACCATGAAAAATTTAGATAAAGAAGAAAAGAGAAAATATGGTGAAAATTGAAATTCTCAGCTTGATTATTCCCTCAAGCTAATGTGTATATATACAAAATTGGAGGATACAAAATAGGAAGAAAAATCATATACAAAATATTTTCAGCCTAGAATTATGCACACATAATTTTAAATATCACAACAACAACAAAAGCACAATGGCTCAGTTTTGAATTGTTGCACAATATAAATAAATAAATAATAAAAAAAAAAGAAGCCTTGAATAAACAATTAAAAATTTCAACACTAGACAAGAAGTTGAAATCAGAACTAGAGCTAAAGGAACAAACAGTGGCAAGTAGAATGCACTTTACCTTCATTTTATACCCATTCTCAAGGACTTTAAGCTGTTCCAGATCCTCTTCTAGTTGCAGTGGAGTAGGCTGAAGCTCTTGATATATCTTAAGAAATTTTGCATCGTAACTCTGGTCAAACATATGAAATACAGTTCTACCTATCAGATTACCAAACAACATGACTAGCATAAAATGAAAACCACAACTTCCCTGCCACACAAATATGCGGAGAAACCAACACTTAATTAATTCTCCTTACTTGAATTCCAAGATGAAGCAAATATGAAAATTTTGGATTTACTTTCCCAGATCTGCATCAAGCAGTATGTATATAAATATAATAAACCAGCCGAATACACTGATTGGAGAAAAAAGAAAAAGAACAAACCACCGACTCAATATTTGATAAACTCACTTGTTATAAGGAATGAGCCCCCTTGAAAAATAGATAGCATATCCCTGATTGTCCATCACACACTTCACTCGATTAGGATCAAATGCATCTTCAGGCTTCAAGGATGTTACAGCAGTGCTAAACACTGCATCTGGGGCTGCCTGCACCCGTATGTAAATTCCACAAGAATTCATGTTAAATAAGAAAACAATCATAATGAGATAGAAACAGCTGAACAATGAACTTCAACATGACTTTATAGCTATACAACATAAATCTTTTCTTCAAGATTATAATTGAAGTTTGCAGGACATTTTCATGTTGAGCAAAAGAAACCTTTATCCTTGCATCAAAACCGCAAAAAGTCAACATGAATTCATTTTTCATTAAGATCAGATAATTATATTTGGGGACAATTACAAGAAAAGATCTTAACGTTTGGTTACTTTTTCAATTTAAACCCTATCTTGTTTCTTATCAATTTGAACCCAAATCTTGACACTACTTTCAATTCAACTCCACTGTTTGCTTTCCATCCATTTTTGGATGGAAATTTGATGTAAACATGCTGCTGGGACCTAGATTTCTCTATCTGCCTCTCATCCTCTCTTTTTATCTCCTCCTCTGTCTCTCCCCCTTCTTTCGCCTCTCTTTCTTTCAACCTGCAATAGGTTCTAAAACTGTGGGTCCGAATAACATGTTGACATCAAAAGACGGAAATATGGGCCAGGGAGAGAAAGGGGCTCCAAAATGTGGGTCTGACAGCATGTTCATACCAAATTAATATCCAAATGGGGATGGAAAAATTATCAAAGGGGTTGAACTGAAAGGAATTGTAAAGATCAGTGTTTGAACTGATAAGAAAAAAAGAAAAGCGTTTAAATTGAAAAAGCACTCAAATGTTGGAGTTTTGCATGTAATTTCTCCTTATTTTTAATAATGTAAACCCACAAAAGCTCAAACAAATTCACCTGCAGCGCTTGAACAATTCCATCTATTATCTCAGGTTCAATAAGAGGTTCATCCCCTTGAATATTGACAACAACATCATATTTCTTTTCTAGCTTTCCAAGTGCTTCATTGCAACGTTCTGTACCTGTATCGTGTAAACTAATAGAGTATGCAACTATCAGCAAATCCAACATAAAAGTTGAAAAACACAGAGATGAGAATAGAATTGCTTATCTCTATTGATAATGGAAGTATATATTTATATACAAAGATTATATTTAATTAGGAAACTATACTAATTAGGATATCACACTAATTAGGGTATCTACAATACTAATCAAAAGATTTACAATATGTAATTAAAGAATATAAATCTATAACACTTCCCTTCAAGTTGGAGCATAGATATTAATCATTTCCAGCTTATTACAAAGATAATTAATCCGAACCCCATTCAAAGCCTTCGTGATAATATCTCCTAGTGTTCTCCAATTTTTACATAACCTATGGAAATTAAACTCTGCTGTATTTTCTCTCGGATAAAATGACAGTCAATTTCAATGTGCTTAGTTCGTTCATGGAACACAGAGTTAGATGCAATGTGAAGAGTAGTTTGGTTATCATACCATAGTTTTGCTAGAACTGAAGTCTTAAGACCTACTTCAGTTAAGAGTTGATATATCCATACAATTTCACAAACAGACTGTGTCATAGCTCTATATTCTGACTCTGCACTTGATCGTGAGACAACGTTCTGCTTCTTTCTCTTCCATGAAATCAAATTCCCTCTGACAAACACATAATATCTTGATATGTATCTTCTATCCACCTTTGAACCTGCCTAATCTGCATCTGAGAAACACTCAATATGAGTGTGACCATTATTTGTATACAAGATTCCACGTCCAGGTGCCCCTTTTAAGTAACACAAAATTTGTTGTAAGGCTACCCAATGATGAATTGTTGATGATGACATAAACTGACTTACAACACTGACAGAGTATGCGATGTTTGAATGAGTCACTGTAAGATAATTCAATTTCCCAACTAATCTTCTATATTTCTCTGGATCTTCAAACAATTCACCGTCTTTTGTAAGTTGCATATTGTGAATCATCGGGATACTACAAGGTTTCACTCCTAATTTTCCCGTCTCAAATGGCAAGTCAAGCACATACTTTCTTTGAGAGAGAAAATATCTCTCTTACTCCTTATGACTTAAACACCCAAGAAGTATTTCAGCATCCCTAAGTCTTTTATGTGAAATTGAGTATGAAGAAAGGACTTAAGAGATGAGATTCCTGCAATATCGCTTCCAGTAATAACAATATCATCAACATACACGACCAAAAGAATAATGTTAGCTTCAAATTGTCTGTAGAAAACAGAGCGGTCTGGTTTGCTCTTCATCATGCCAAATTTCTCAACAACTTGACTAAATTTACCAAACCAAGCTTGTGGACTCTATTGCAAATCATATAGAGATTTACGAAGATGGCAAACTTTCTCATACTCCCCTTGAGCAACAAACCCCCAGAGGTTGCTCCATATCAACTTCCTCCTGAAAATTACCATGAAGAAAAACATTTTTGATATCAAGCTAATGTAAGGGCCAATGATAAGTAGCTGCCATAGAAATAAACAACCCGACAGATGTCAATTTAGCAACAGGAGAAAAAATGTTAGAATAATCAATCCATAGGTTTTAGCATATCCTTTGGCAACGAGACGAGCTTTCGGACGAGCAATTGACCCATCAGAATTTACCTTAATCGTAAAAACCCATTTGCATTCAATAGCATGTTTCCCTGGAGGTAAATCGACCAAGTTCCAAGCACTATTGTCATCTAAAGCATTCATTTCCTCCAGCATTGCATTATGCCATCCAGGAGGAGCTAATGTCTCATGAACGGTTTTCGGAATAAAGATGGAATCAAGAGAAGTAACAAAAGAACAAGTAGTATAAGACAAATGATCATAAGAAACAAAAGCATAAATAGGATAAATATATTGATGCTTACCTTTACGTAAGGCAATGGGAAGATCATCACTCGAGACGGGATCTGATGACGAAGGAGTTGGTGCAAAACATAAGTTAGGTGTCTAACATCTGGAGTACACTTGAACAATAAGAGGTTTGACAGGAGTCGGTTCAGAGACAAGATCAAAGGATGTAATAGTATATATTAACAAATCACCATCCTCCCCAGGACATTCAGGACTGGAAGAAAAAAAAAATGGTTTGTCTTCCAAGAAAGAAACGTCAGCTGAGACAAGATACTTATTAAGACTAGGACAAATTCACTGATATCCCTTATGAAGTCAAGAGTAGCCAAGAAAAATACATTTCAAAGATTTGGGACCTAATTTAATTACATGTGGACGAACATCCCGAACAAAACAAGTACAACCAAATATCCTAGGTTCAATAGAAAATAATGACTTGTTGGGAAAAAAAATACTGTATGGAGTCTCACCATGAAGAACAAATGAAGGCATGCAGTTGATTAGAAAGCAGTTATGGAGATAGCAAGTTATGGAGACAGCATCGGCCTAGAAAATCTTAGAAACATTCATTTGAAATAATAAGGCTCTTACAGTCTCAAGTAGGAGTATTTTTTCGCTCAGCAACCCCATTTTAAGATGGAGTATCAACACAAGAAGTTTGATGCAAAATGCCATTTTGAACCATATAAGTTTGGAAAGATGTTGACAAGTATTATTTGGCATTATCACTCCGCAATGTATGAATAGAAACACCAATTTGATGTTTAATCTCAGAAACAAAGGCACAAAAGTGAGAAAACAGCTCAGAACAAGTTTTCATTAAATATAACCAAGTTACACGAGAATAATCGTCAACAAAAGTAACAAAATACTTAAATCCAGGTTCAGCCGCGACTGGACAAGGACCCCAAACATCAGAATGAACCAACTCCAAAGGAAAACTGGCTTGTTTATTGACTCTTGTACTTGAACTAACATGATAGTGTTTAGCAAACTGACATGACTCACAATCTAATGAAGACACTTAAATAAATTGCGGACAAAGCTTCTTGAGTAAAGGAAGAGAGGGATGACCCAACTTACAATGCGCTTCAAAAGGAGATGTGACACCGGAACATGCAATGGATTTGGATATTTGTGTGTCAAGGATGTAGAGGCCTCCAGACTCATGTCCTTTACCCATAATCTTTTTTGTCATAAGATCCTGAAATAAGCAATAATCAGGAAAGAATGAGACACAATAGTTAAGATTGCGAGTCAATTGACTAACAAAGATCAAATTGAAAGATAAGTCATGTAAATGTAAGACAGATGATAAGGGAAACAAATGGGTTGAGGTAAGTGAACCAGACCCGTGAACAGAAGATGATGACCTATCTGCTAAAGTAATACTAGAGGTGGATGTATGAAATTGAAATGTAGAAAAAAGACCAGAGTTACTTGTCATATGATTTGTGACACCAGAATCAACGATCCATTTAGAGGATGAGGAAATGAGACATGCATTTGGCTTACCTATATCAGCAATAGCAGTGATTGGAGTAGATGAAGCTTTCAATAATTCCTGGTACTAAGAATACTTAGCAAATTCATCTGCAGAGATAAGAACTGACTTTTTAGAAGCATCATTAGAAGATGCAATATGAGCCGATTGAGTTTTCTGAGTTCTATTTTGAAACTTTCTACAGTCATGCTTCATATGTCCTGGCTTATGACAATAATGACACAATTTCTCCAGAATCCTGTGTGCAAGTTTCAGAACTGTTGGATCCTCTTCCTTTATTGTCATTCCTGGATTGAGACTTCCATTGCTCATAATTATTATTTCAACTAACAAGAGCGCCAATGAACGACATAGGTGGAGTACCTTCAGTATGAACTACCCTGCTAAAGATATCTTGCAAGGAGGAAATTTCAGAACTTGAGAGAATTTGAGATTTGGCAGTCTCAAATTCAGAAGGAAGACCAGCTAGAATACTCATGACTGCCATCTGTTCTCTGACTCTGCTGAACTTTCACATCAAAACTAAATGGCATCAACATATTAAGCTCCTCATAGGTTTTCTTAAAATCCATGAAATAACTAGTAAGAGACTTATCTTGTTTCTCTGCACGGTAAAATGCTTGACAGACCTCATAAATGCGGAAAATATTCCCTTTCCCAGAATATAAGAAATTCAAATAATCCATTAATTCTTTAACAAATTCACAATGGTTAATCAAACCAATTGCCTCACTGTCAATTGAATTTCGAATCTGCAAGAATAACCGACCATCCTCTCATAGCCAAGTTTGCCTTGTTTCATCTTTTGGTGGATCCTCAGTCATATGAGTATCTTTGTCAATACTCCGCAAATAAAGCCAAACAGTTTTACTCCAATCCAAATAATTAGAACCATTGAGCTTGTGTTCAGTGATTTTAGACATCACTGGAATCACATCTGATAAAACTGCTCCCTTTTTATCCGACATAACTCAAAGAAAATAATTATAGCCTAGAACTTAAAATGACTTAAATCAACGAAACTGATCCAAAATCAATTTAAACCCAAAAAATTAGAAAATGTAGCAGTTTCCAAGAATCATACAAAGGTCAAACACAATACCAAATAACCTAAACTGAGGAACAAAGCACAAATGAGAACCGAACTGACCAGGGCAAGGCCGACGAGGGTGATCGGAGTAGGTGGCCTTCCTCCCTAGGTGGGTGGTGACGACAATGAACTACTTCAAATGAAAGCCCCAATTTTGGAACCCTAATATGTCAATTTAACAGATAACCCAAATCTGAAAAAAAATTCAGATCCAAATTTCACTCTCTAATGCTCTAATGCCATGAAAAACACAGAGATGGAAATAAAATTGCTTATCTCTATTGATAATGGAAGTACATATTTATATACAAAGATTATATCTAATTAGAAAACTATACTAATTAGGATATCACACTAATTTGGGTATCTACAACACTAATCAAGGGATTTACAATATGTAATTAAGGAATATAAGTCTATAATAAAAGTAAAATTAACACCTATAACAATGACCAAATGGTAACCTACCATTTCGACAAGATTCTGAAGTCATTATTACATCTGCACCAAATCCACGGCAGCATTCTGCAATTTTTTCATCATCTGTTGCCACAACTGCATGGATAGCAAACAATCAACGAAATATTACAAAAACAGCATACAAATTCAATTTATGCGGACTCCAACAACAAAACATGGAGGAAATTAGGAGCCTTGACCACTGTATGAACATTGAACATACAGTAGATGAATCAAGTATTACATATAGTCCTACAGTGATACTCTCAACTTTGTTGATGGACACAACCTAGAATCCCTCCTGCCTATGCCCCACCATCCATTTCCACAAACAAATAAAGGAAGATGTCAACCACAGCAGTAAATCATCAATACACTTTGCATAATATATTTATGCTTTTTGAATTACCCTCACATAACAAGGGAAGCTATCATTTCAGATTCATACTAATCTATAATGGAGTTTGGAACAATTACTTGAGCTACTCTCTATTGCAAAATTAACCATATTTTAGCCGCTAAACCTTTATAGAACCCTCAAAGCAATTAAATTTTTGGCACCCTTCAGGTGCACTGATGATGCATTCTGAAAGATCAGAAGTTTTCTGTCTGATGGCAGTGGCCTTTACTGGTGAGAGAGCTCACAGGCACAATTATGATTGATCCACTAATTATAGTTGTTTTGAAAAATATAATTTTCTTCCCTTCCAAACTAGAACTCTTTGGACATAAGTTAGCACAACATACTGGTGGTTTAACAAATGTTTTTTCTTTTTCAATTTTTTCAATCAGAATAACGTTCCTATTTTTATCCACCTCTAAAAGTTTCAAAATTGTTTTGATGGGGGCTTCCATTTCCTTGTGTACCATTACTAGCACACTAAACTCCAGTCTCTGGGATTGGGTCTCAATAGAAACAAATTGAAGAACTAAAAGGCTAACGGCAACAGCAAGGGCCAAAAATGCAGTCATCTTTAAACAAAGCAGCAAGTCATTGCATCATTTCCATAAAGAAAAATGAAGCTCGGGCAATTTGATTTACCTAAATGATCCAAACTAGCTGCCAGTTTGGCCCTTTCCCAAGTTCTCTGTACACGATCAATCAAAACCATGAGTGAAAGAAAAATATAGCATGGAAGCATTTTTGAGAGAAGTCATTCATCAGTCCATTCATTATGTTATTGATGAATCCTGATGAGGTGATTTTATGATTGAAACATATGTATTTTTTTTCCTATGTATTACAGTGAAGTATGACTATGACATTTTGATTACCATTATATATTAGAGTTCTTAACAAACTAATGATTGACTGAGAGGGCTCGAAATAAGAAGCACTTGACTTCTTGGTCATGATTCTCGCATCTGAGACCAACGTTATGTGGGACGTCCAAAACCATGATATTCTACTTAATATTTGTTCATTCGAGTGAGGATTATTATGCACTCCAAGAGAAACTGTAATCATATCCAAATTCAAAAAGACTCAATTTAAGTTCCATTACCTTAACTAGAAAAGAAAAATTATGTGAAATGAAGAATGAGAAAATTCAATCTTTATTCCAAAATTCTTTGACAATTACATTTTCCTTTCCACTGCGACATACATCTTAGTGATCCAGTAAAATATCCGTATATAATTTCACAGGATGTAGGTTTTCAAACCACTAAATTGAAAGAAGAAAAAAATTTGCTTTAAACCAATCTTTTACTATAATGAAGCAATTCAAAATTAACTAACGATCGATCGATCAATTCAACACCATGGATGTTGAGTAACAATTGCTCACCCCTTAACCATCTATATACACGAAATTTGTGTCAGAATTATAAGAAGATATTCAAAGAAATGAAATTTAGCTCAGGCGAAAGTATTAAAATAAAAGTGAAGATGAGAAAGCACCTGGATCATGGGTTTCCCTAAGATTTGGACAAGTGGCTTGCCCTGAAAACGAGTGGAAGCAAAACGAGCAGGAATGATGCCTACAACTCGGCCTCGAAACTTTCTGGATCTGGCAAAATAAGCACGAGCCCAAATGGCGGCGGCAATACTAGCTCCAGCCACAATGCCATGCAAAATCCATAACTTCGTAGAAGAGGAATCAGACGACGAAGATGTCGAAGAAGAAGAAGAACCATCAGAAGAGCAGATTGCCATTGGACTTGTCTCGTCAATTCCTGGCTAAAATGATTTTTTTTTTATCCAAAACTTTTTTTTTTCATTACCAAATTTTATTTTTTATTAAATTGCTGAAATTCAAATTACGCGGCATTCACATCAGTATATTTAGGCTTTTGTTATTTGTAATTTTTTTATTAACGTGTGTGATTGTTAAATATTCAATCTTATTAATTATTATTTTATTTTTATATAATTTATTTATTTATTTTATTATAATATTTTATTTATAATAAATTATGGAAATTCATTTATCAAACTATTAATTATTCATTATTTTATTGTCATTTTATATATTCTTCCTATTTTCAATCATTTACGTATAATGCACTTAATTTTTAATAATTAAATTTATCATTATTATATAAATAATAATAATATTATCCAGTAAATTAATTTTAGTTATTTTTAATTATATCACATTTAATTTAAATACTAATAAAAATTACGTCAAATTATTTGATTTATTAATTATTTTCTGCATTATAATTTATCTTATCAATTATATTTTTTTACAGTATATTCCTAATATTTTTTATTGAATTGTTTTTTAAAATATAGTTACATATTTCTAATAAAATTGAACTTCTAATTAATGAGTTATTAATATTATTCATTAATAAATTAAATTATTAAATAATAAAATCAATTCAATTAATTAATATAATCAATGTATTGCATATAATTATTAAATATTTGACTCATTATTAATCACCATTTAATTTTTTTAAATTTTTTTATAAATTTATTTTGTCTTATTATGATATTTTATTCATAGTAAATTATAAGAGTATATGTTTATCTCAAATTCTATCAAATTACTAATTTATCTATTATATATTAAGAATTATATATAAAATAGAAATAATAAGTAATTTACAGTTATTTTATCTATTCCGCTTTATTTCCACTTGTATAGTATGATTATGATAATTATGATGTAATTAAGCCATATTTAATTTAAATAATTCTTATATCATATTCTTAAGTATTTTTTCACTTGTAATCGTGAAGAGAATGCAATATCCTTTTTATCACACCAAATATTAAAGAAATGAATTCAAGTTTTGAAGATTCTTCCCAATTTCGGCAAAGAAAAAAATTATAGTTTGATATATGAAATTCATAAATTTATTCAATTGAGTATTTTTTTTAATTATTAATTTTAAATAAATTTAAATAATTTTTTATGAAATACTTAATATTTTATTCATAATATTTTGTTTGAAACTTTTAATTAATAATATTTAAGAGAGCCATTTAAATAATTTTTCAATAAGTTTTTAATATGAAATATTTAACCACTAATCTAACTTAGATTATTTAACTAAATTTAATGATGATTATAATACTTATTCATTATATAAGTATTTATGATGGTTATTTAACTAAACTTTGTATTCAACGAAGAAAGGGTAATAGTAATATATATATATATATATATATATATATAATTCTAATAAAATTGGACTTCTAATTTATTAATAAATTATAAAATAATCTAATTAACTAATACAATTAAACTGACTTTTACATAAATTTATTTGTTCTCTTTATTTCCACTTTTATATATAATATAATAAATCAAGTGTATTGATATTTCAATATTCTTCGATATTCACGTTAGAATGAATTAATTAAAAAAAATATTTAGCACCATAATTTAAAATTAATTTTAAAATTTTAATTTCAATTTAGTAAAAAAAAAAATTTAATATCACCAAAAAAATTCCTTACTGATGAAGTGAGGGACACTAAGCTTTTGGCGGAACGATAAACACTTTTTCTGGTTAAGTGTGTTGTAACAGGAGCAGTACCATGATGGGTGACCTCTTGGAAAGTGCTTGGCTCAAGACAGTTAAACGACCAATTAAGTGTTCTTGAGCAAGGTCAGTACCAGGATGGATGACCGTCTAGAAATACTTTGACCCAGTCGCATCATTTTGGCATTAGAACCTGAAGTTGAATTCGGATGCCACTTCCGTGTGCCAAGTTCGAGGACGAACCTCCTTAAAGAGGGAGGGAATGATACGTTCCAGGTCTGAGGGTGTAAAACTGGTTTGGTCAGGTGGCACACAAAGTTGAAAGAGACTAGTAGCCCATTGTTTGATTTAGGATAAAGGAATATGGTTGCGCATCTGCTATCAGTTTAAGCTTTTGGCAGAACAGTAAGCGCTCTTTTTGATCAAGCGTGTGGCATGGGCAATACTATGATAGGTGACCTCTTGAGAAATGTTTGGCTCACGGCGATTAAGCGTTGTTGAGCAGGATCAGTACTAAAATAGGTGACTGTCTAAGAATACATTGGCCAGTCGCATCATAAAATTCGAAATTTGACTCTTTTTCGATTTTTTTTAGACTCCTTGACTTTCTCATGTAGATTTGTTTCGAAAGTAAATTTTACCAATAGCATTTTAACTATATAAATTATAACAATTTAATTTTTTAAAGATTATTTTAGTTATAAAATAAAAATTCAGATAATTTTATATTATACATAATTTTTAAAATATTGAATTGTTATAATTTACATAATTGAAATTATGTAAGTAAAATTCACCCATTTATTCAAAGACAATTTCAAAAGGACAACTAAAGTCCATTTTTTATTTTAGTTTGGCCCTTTGGCCCTTCTCCAATCTGGAATTGACAACGGAACAGAATGGAAAGAGTATGATCTTCATCCCATTGTAATAAAGAATTCCCATTCCTGTACATAGGGACAAATTTATCATCGTCCCCATTTTCACAGAGATCTCCATTTCCCCAAAGATCCTTATTTCTATTGAATTTTTTTAAATTAAAAAATAAAAAATAATAATATATTAATAATACAATTTTACATAAAATAACTAAGTATAAACAAAGTATAATAAATATCATTGATACTTTATATACGTTCATAAAAGTTTACACATTTAAAAAAATAAATAAGTCATAAATTAGATTAGTACATAAACTTAATTAATATAACTATATTGTCTATATTAATTATAAATAAATTTTTAATTTTATTAAATAAATTAGTTATATATAAAATTTATTAATATAATATAAATAAATAAATTCAATATAATACAATTATTTTGATGAAAAATATATAATATATATGGTAAGACATACATAATATAATAATTTAAATTTAAATTATGAAACATTTAAATACATTAATATAAATATAAATAATTATATAGATATATAATTTTAAAATATAATTATTGGATCTTCATGACAGAGAGAATTTCTCCCTTCTCCATCCCCATGAAGAGATGAATCGAAAAATTTCCAACCCATTCTAGCAAACTTCCACAGAGAACGGAAATTTCCTGCCTCATTATCAATCCTACTCCAATCACTTTACCATGTGAATAGTGAGATTAACAATATAAATGTTATCAATTCTTATTACATATTGATATTACCAAAATCAAAATTCTGGTAAAAAAATTAATGTGATGACCAATCAATATACCATGTCATATCACTAAAATTGTTTTTTGATTGTCAAATCAATTTTTTTTACCCAAATATTGAATTAAACACCACATTACAACCTTTTTAAAATATTTAAAACTATTTATGTTATTAACCTAAAAAAGGTAATTTTTTTTAATTACACAAGTCGGTTTCTCTTCTGGTTTTTTCACCAAAATAGACTAAAACCAATCACCAATTATGAGTTTACCCGATTAGACCGATAACCAGAAAACAGAAAAAGAATGGCTTCAACACTTCCATGTGCTTCACACACTACACAAATGCATGCATCACAGTCAATATACAAGCCCCAATTGTACATGCTAGAGATACAGAAGAACCTTATTGCACGCTACACCAGAAGAAATTGCCATCGATGTAGGGATTGTCATCGCCGTGTAATACATAAAATGCCACCTTCATGCAGTCAAAAATAATATACATCTTTGAGAGAACGATGCTGTTAATTCTCTTCCATTATCCTGTCTTCTATGTAAGCAGAGGGGAACCATCCAGCCTTACCTTTACATTCTCCTTCAGACCATCCTGTCGGAGCCACCTTGCGATTTTTCCAACCGAAAATAAAAAGAAAAAAGTACTTTTATCAGGTAAAAGGAGAAATAGCAAACTTGTTCAAGACAATGAAAAGCAAAAACATAAACAAAATGCAACCCATTCTTCTGTTTTTGTGAATCTTCTGTTTCTGTTATTCACAGAAGTTCACGGCGAGACTATAGCTAAGGTTTTAAATTTTGACATGTTGCATAAAGCAAAGAAAATATTTATTGCTAAGAAAAGGCTGTTCTACTCTTTAAATGTGAAATGACATTTGAGAATAATATATTTGTCTGGGTTTACCTTGTATAACCAATGCAAAGAGGACATCCAGCATAAAAAGATTATATGACAAAACCGCCACCATGAAGGCTACTTGCATCATCACAAACACAAATATACATCTAAGCAACCTATTTGTGGCCTATTTGTAGTCAAAATATAACCAACTTATTTGTGGTCTGGTTATTAAACCAATCTTAATTCCCGTCTAAGCAAAAATTCAAAGAGAGTAATAACATTGTGTACATACAAAAGCTTGAAAATTCTTCCCCTCCCCCTCTAAGCAGGAGGGAGCTGCCAAGCTGTTTAGAGGCCTAGCCCGGCAGAAGTTAGGAACTAATGTGTCTTATCTGCATAGACTCGCAAACTCATGTATGTAAAAACATGTACTTTAAAATTACTAAGAGATTTAAATAAACATATTAACCTATACAATTTTATTAGGCATTGAAAGTTATTCTAAAGGCAAACATGTATAAACATTTCAAGCCAGAATCATCTTCTTCTGTTACAACTATTTATGCTTTGAGATTTGAAATTTTCATGAAGTTACTAATCTATAAGTCGTGTGGGATAGCAATGTAGATTGTACCTGCCGAACTGCAACATAATCATCAAGAGATAGACTTAACTCCCCTTCTGCTTGGGCATCAAATGGGTGAATCACCTGAGATTTTATAGATTATTAGAAAATCAGAAAAGTGACTGAGAATCGATGTGGTGCATTTGTTGAGTATTAAAACAATCATGGTTGCAACGAGACTGGAACCACTCCACATCTTCAATCCTACCCCAGCTGAGGGAATATTTTCCAAGCATCAATAATACCACATTAATCAAGAATTAAAAAAACAACAATTTAATAAAACAAAACCTCAAGTAACTCTCAAAAACAAAAAACAAAACAAAACCTCGTGTAGTTTCACTTGTAAGCTTAGGCATCAAAATTCCTGAAGAATCTGTTATTTAAAAATGTGGAGCACAAAGAGTTCCTTCTTGTAAGAAAAAAAAATGGAGAGAAATTGATAATTTAATTGATAGTAGAAAAGCCTATATATAGGGCTATCTATGAACATAAAATAGGAAATAAATATATAAAGAATAAGAAACAATACAAACTATAAAATAAATATCTACATATCCATAATTACATAAATCAAGCTAATCAATATTATATAAATATCTCACAATATTTCACAACACTCCTCCTAAAGTTGGAACATAGATATCGATCATATCCAACTTGTTATAAATGAAAAAAACAAAGAGCTCCAAAACCTATAACATAAAAGACCTCACATCGCACCAATGTAAACCCAACCAGGTAAGAGAATATGTTATACAGACTAACAAAACCTGTAATACAAAAGGCCGCACACGACGCTAATGTAGACCCAACTAGGTAGGAGAAGATGTACAGTCCGAGAAGAGTCAAGCGGGCCATACAGATAATAAATGTCACTCAACAAGGGTGACCCAAGGTATTTATAGTTGGATCACTCATGGCGACCCAGCTATGACAAAAAGAAGCTCATTTATGCATAACTCTCATATCGATTTCAAGGTAGGGTTTCATTGGAACCCTAGCTCTGATACCATATAAATAAAAAAAAATGAAGAGAAATCGATAATTTCATTGATCGTAAAAAGCACTATATATAGGGCCCTATGAACATAAAATAGTAAAAAAATATATGAAGAATAGGAAATAATATAAACTAAAAAATAAATCTCTACCTATTCCTAATTATATAAATCAAGCTTATCAATATTATACAAATATCTCACGATATCTCACAACACTTCTAAAAATAAAAATTTAAAAAAAAAAGTTGTTGCACTTCAAATTTTAAATAGATGACTTGTTGAAGTGTTTTTACCCATGAGTCTCACTTCACTTTATGGCCACTTGTAAGCTTAGGCATCAAAATCATGTTGGGGTTGGAGTTATAGAAGTACCAAATATTACGTATCAATTTAAATCGAATGAAACGCAAATGCAACATTAGAAGACATAAAAGCACATGAAAAAACTTGCAAGTACAACTATGTGGAGCAAATGATGTCAAATAGAGGATTTGACATTATTCTATTTGTTTTCTTTTATCATAATGATGGGCTTTAAATCCAAATGAAATGGATATCTAAAGAGGCCAAAAGTCTTACTTTTGCTATGAAAAGCACATTGTTTTGATAGGTATGTGTCTGATCAACTGATCCATTTGAAGTAGTATCTTGAAGTACCAATGGGGCATTGATGTCTTGCTGCATTTTTGCTGATTTTGATGAAGAATCATTTAATTGCTCCTCCAATATCATCTAATTCCAATAATAAACAGTCAAAGTTGTGCCAGTCAATATATTTTATAAAACACGTATACTCATGCCACATGAGCTTGCATATACGCACTGCAAATTTGAAAAAAGAAAAAAGAAGAGAGATATTGCAGAATAGGAATGCATAGTCACAAACCTCGTCATGTAACTTATCTAAGATAGCAAGAACATGTTGATGATAACATCTCTCAGCATCTACCTGAAAAATAATTTTTGCTTCAAGTCCATATGCAAAAAAAAAAAAAACGATTGAATTTGTACAACAAAATAATATCAATCAGCGGAGAGGTAAACTAAGCAAAATATTGTCAATCTACAGATCGCATGACCTATAGAAGGAAAAATTCAACCCTTTTTTTAAAGTGTTGCTCTAGTACCATGTTATCAATGAGACTCCATAACACCTTGGTGGCTAGGTGTATATTATACATATATTCGTAGTAGGGTTCACATTATTTCAAGTATGACTAGAATAACCCTGAACAAGAGTATACCTTAGTTTGTAATAAAATTGAAAAGAAAATTGAAATTTATGTGAATCCAGAAATTCAATATTTTACAGACCTTGATGCAACAGCTGTAAACAATGGCTATTTAATATAACTACCATAGTGACCATTATGAGATGGAAGGGAAGGGAAAATACCCCTTTTTTTTTGCTCAAAGGGAAAATACATTGTATAGCAGTAAGGGAAAGGCAAATCCATTATCTAACAGCTAAATAATGGTTTCACCCTTAATTTAAATTTCACAAGCCTACCTTCACATGCTTGTGAGACAGCCATAAAACAAACAAGAAAAATCACTGTAAAATAGTGGAATAAAATAACACATTGATGGTAATCAAATAAAAAATATTACTTAGACTCTTCAAATAAAGCCCCGTTTCCACTCCGATTTTAATAAACAAGCAATAAAGCTAAGCAAGAAATTCATATACAAAAAAACATGCAGCAGAAGAAATGAAGTGATTAGCAGTACCATAGTAAATAGACGCTGAACAGTAATCTGTTGCTGCTGATTTTCAACTGATGACATGGCATCAGTTGCTTCTTTCCCAAGTGCTATAATTGTAGATTTAAGCTCAGTCAGTCTTGCTTCTGCATTTCGAAGCTTCAAGCAATTCTCAGCAGATACATCAGATTCCCTGGTCTTTGATCGTCGCCTCAACACTTCAGCTCCCTGATGAGAAAAAGACTATTATTATTCTAGTGCAATTCTTACCCTACCAGACAAACATGTGATGACAAAAATTACCTGAGCTTCAACCTCTTGGCGGAGTTTTTCGTAACGATGTGTTAAATGGCGAGCATCCTCCAAAGGAGCTCCTGTTACCATTTCTCGAAGAGGTTCGGCAACCTATATATTGAAAACCTATAATACAATTAGAAACATGAACAGAAATGGCAAAACTCTAGGTTCTCTGAAATAACAGCTAAACTATATACTCCCGATCCCGACCTCTCCGTCAATGATTTCTATAACTATATAAATAAAGCATAGAAAACTTTACAGAATTGGAGGCAACAAATAACAGTAACAACCCATGTTTGAAGCCTATTAGCTATAAATTCATATGGATTATGTATTGACTTAACTACAAAGCTCATAGACAAAATTGAATCAAGTGGACAAGTCACCTTATCACCAAGGATTCCAAGCGAAGTTTCCCTCTCATTTTCCATCAAATCATGTGAAGTGCCAAATTGAAGAACAGCTCTTGCAACATGAGAATTTGTGCTTTGAGTGTCAGCTCCATATTTACAACAATCTTCAGCCAACTTTCTAGCTAAAATAATTTTGGTGAACTTTCATGTATCAGCTTTGTAAAGCAAATGAATGCAGAGAATGAGCAAAATTACATACCTATCTCCATTTGCTTTGAACTTGCAGATACAAAAGCTTCAATACCATGAACTATATTCTTCTGAAAATGCTGAGTAACATGCAAAATTTTAATACTTTATTTAGATCAAAACACTATCTTCTACAAAACTGAATCATAATGAATAGATCAAATGCTGTATCAGATCAAAGCAAAAGACACCTAGATCTTTTAAAATTATTAGAAGTTTGATTAACATGCGTCAGACTATTGTACCTTAGCTGCCCTTGTAGAATTGTACAGATTTTGAAGCCGTTGATAACGCTGTACTTCAGCTTCATCAACAACAACAGCTTCATTGTTAAAATGTCCCAAATGTTTCAGTACTGCCTGTAAAATTATGAGCATCAAGAAAAAGGATTGCATTAAAGTTTTGGATAGACACAAATAGCATCGATAATCTTACAATACTAACCATCTATGTTCTTTTTTTCTATTCTTCCCTATTGCCACATTCATGTACCTTCTCTCTGGTGAAATTCAAGCAAAACATGGGAGCAAAGTAAAAATATACTCTTAAATTATGATGATATAATCATTATGGTCAGACTTATGATTTATTTCTCCAGATATAGTATATCGTTAAAAGAAAAAATTATTGCAAATTCTCCTCTAGCCAATAAAAAAAATACAGAATTCTGATAATCATTTTGTGATCCCTCTGAGTTCAAAATATATTGTACGCACCGGTAAAGAAAAAAGAGATAAAAGTCATTTAATAGGGGAAAACTAGCATAACTGTCATCATATCCTTATAAAATAGATCTTTATCTGAAATAATCCTCATTTTTAACACACAGCATCAGAGATAAATCAGCATTTCCAAATTCCAGAGATCAGTGTGAGCAAAGAACTTAGTTCAGAAGTTTAGGAAATGTTTCACAATTGAACTGCCACATTGGGCAAGGGCACTTGAAAATACAATAATTATGAAAAATTTAAAGAAATACCTAAGAGTTAATTTGACCAAGTTCTTACTTTTGATAAATTAGGTTTCTGGTAAAATTCGCTTAATTGAACTTTTCCTTATTAAATAAAAAATTATTATTTAAAAACAAATGGTATAGTTACTTTTCAGAATTTTCTTATTTTCATCAGCAATTTGTTCTATGGGAACATAGAAGATACTAGGTAATTCCCTATTTAGAAGTTGTGATCCACAATGAACCAAGATAACAGATAGCACGATGAGTTTTTGATTCAGTCACATACATGGTTGTTAAAGGCGCTTGCCTAAGCTCCTTGACAGCCCAAAGGCGGGCGTTGTCACTCAGGCGCACACCTTGAGCCTAGCCTGAGGCGCTCACCAGGCGCACTTGAGTGATATTATTAAATATTTTGAATTTTTTTTTTTTTTTGTAAATCTGGAACTTTAATCAAAAGTTCTATTAGATCTAAAATAGACCTTACCACACCTAATAAGAACCTTTTCAAACAATAAAAATGAAAAAAAAAAATTAGGGCAACCAAAAATCATTCTATTCAGGTCCCGTTTCTGCCTCCAGAGACACCAGCCCCATTCCGTCGGTCTCCCCTCCAGCAGCTTCCGGCCAGCCTTCCGTCTAGCTCCAGCTACTGTTCCGACCACTATTCTGTCACGTCCAGCAGCCACCTCCAATAACAAGTATTTACTTTTTTAACTTTCTATTTCTTTTTTCCTTGATCATTCTCTTCTTCTTTTTTTCATATCAATCTTTTCTTTTTCAATTTTTCTTTCTTCTTCTTTTTCTCTCTCTCTTTTTTCTTGTTGTGAATCTTTCAATAATAATAAAAAGTCTAAAATTTTTATGCTTATATTGATTTATAATTTATTGCTGATTTTGTGTTGATTTGGTTGCTGATTTAGTGATTTTTATTATAATTTTAGGTTTTTCTAGCCTTAGCTTATAAGCCTTATATTGATTTATTGCTGATTTTCTGTTGATTTGGTTGCTTTATTAATGCATTATAGAAGCTAGCAGTAATGCTTCTAATACTTCAAAAAATAGATCATCAAAAGATCCGGGATGGAAGTATGTTCGAATGGAAAAATCAAATAACAACAATAATTTGATTTGTAACTTTTGTGAAAAAGTTACAAAATGGGGTATTTATCGTGCCAAGCAACATATTGTGGGAGGATTTTGAAATACTACGGCTTGTACAAGATGTCTGCCTCATGTGCGTCAAGAAATTAAAGAATACATGGAGAAGAAAGCTATTGAATCTAATCTTGAAGGACTTGCAATTCCAGATTTTGTGTATGTGGATACTTATGGTGATGATGAAGAGTTGGATGATATTTGAGTTAGTAAAGACTCAAAGAGTAAAGCTGTAAATATGCGAAAGAGGACAATGCAAAAAGGTCCAATGGATTTGTATTTTGCTTCTAATGTAGAAAAAATTGTTCAAAGTAGGAAGGGGTAAAAGAAGGAGAAGCAAACTATAATAAACGAAGAATGTAAAAAGGAATTGCGGGAAAAAGCTTGTAGGGACATAGCTCGATGGATGTATGATGCAGCTATTCCTTTTAATGCCGTTAACTATCCTAATTTTGAAGTGATGGTGGAGTCCATAAGACAATATGGTGTAAGTTTGAAGCCACCTAACTACCATGAGGTGCGAGTTCCTTTCTTGAGAAAGGAAGTTGATAGCATGAAAATTATGATGAAATTCCATGAAGAAGAGTGGACTAAATATGGTTGTTCTATCATGGCAGACGGTTGGACAGACAAAAAGCAGAGGACACTCATTAATTTTTTTGTGAATTCCCTTAAAGCTTCAGTTTTCCTCGAGTCTATTGATGCTTCTGAATATTTAAAAACTAGAGAGAAGATGTTTGAATTGCTTGATAAAATAGTGGAGCGTGTGGGAGAGGCAAATGTTGCGCAAATTGTTACCGATAATGCATCTTCTAATGTGATTGCTGGTAAGAAATAATCTTTCTTACCCTCAATCCGATTTTTCTTAGAAGATAAAGTCATTTAATTTTCATGCATGTTAAATTAAATAGTTATTTTATTTATAGAAAAATTATTGGAAGCAAAAAAACCACATTTATATTGGACACCTTGTGCTGCACATTGCCTAGATTTGATTCTAGAAGACATTGGGAATTTGTCCACTTTTAAAGTAACACTAAAGCAGACAATGAGCTTGAATGGCTACATTTATGTTCGCCTATGAGTGGTGAATTTATTGAGGCAGTTCACAGGACAAAAAAATCTTGTTCGAGCTGGTGTCACAAGATTTGCTACTGCTTTTTTCACTCTTCAAAGGATACATAAGCAAAAACACAATTTAAGAAAAATGTTCACTTCAGAAGATTGGACGAATAGCAAATGGGCAAAAGAAGCTGCTGGGAAGAAGGCAACTAAAATTATCTTAATGCCTAGATTTTGGACCATTATTGTGTATATCTTGAAGGTATTTGGTCTTTTAGTCCGTGTTCTTAGATTGGTTGACGGTGAAAAAAATCTGCAATGGGTTATATTTATGAGGCTATGGATAGGGCTAAAAAAGCTATTATGAAGTCTTTGCATGAGAAAGACAAAAAGTACAATAAAGTGTTCAAGATCATTGATAATAGATGAGAATGCCAACTTCATCGGCCTTTGCATGCCGTTGGATATTATCTA
Source organism: Balakata baccata (assembly GCA_949630135.1). NCBI lineage: Eukaryota > Viridiplantae > Streptophyta > Magnoliopsida > Malpighiales > Euphorbiaceae > Balakata > Balakata baccata. Next base: position 53,843 of record CATIWF010014571.1, on the reverse strand, counting down.
AATCCTAAGTTCTTTTATTCAAATCCCGATATATTTGAAGATAATGAATTGATGACAGGTTTTTATTTAACTATGCAAAGATTGATTCCAAGCCATGATGAGCAGGACAAAATTACTGACAAACTCACTTTATATCGGAATGGAGAAGGGATATTTGGGATGAAATTAGCCATTAGACATAGAAAAACAAAATTTCCAGCTAAATGGTGGAAATCTTATGGATCATCAACTCCACATTTGCAAAAGTTTGCCATCAAAGTACTTAGCCTCACTTGTAGTGCGTCTGGTTGTGAGCGCAATTGAAACGTATTTGAGCATGTAAGTAATTATATTTATTGTTGTTAGTATGTTCCTTTTAGAAGTAGGGCGATATTCAATTAGTTATTGTATATCATACTCATAATCAAGTTACTTTGAATTTGTGATATATTACAAATTCATAGCAAAAAAAGAAATAGGCTAGTTCAATAACGCTTAAATGATTTGGTACTTGTGAAGTACAATTGGGTATTAAAGCGTCGATATGATGCATGAGACCATATTGACCCAATTTCTTTGAGAGAGATTGATGACTGTAATGAATGGTTGATGAGCAAAATGGATGGAGAATCTGAGGATGAAGATGAATTGGTGTTTGATGGTGATGATTTGACTTGGGGTGCAGTTGCTAGAGCTAGTGGAGTGGAGGAGGCAGCATATCCTATTAGAGGAAAAAGCACCTTGCCCGTTTCCACTTCAAGTGCTAGGCATTTAGTAGACAAAGGAAAGTCAAAAGTGTATTCTCATATGAGAGCCAATACTCCTCTAGTACTTAGAGATGAGGAAGAAGATGAAGAAGAGAAGATTGGAGAGGATCAATTTGATGATGAAGATAATATTAATCTTGAAGACAATTGACTAAATGAGTTTTGTTTTTTTTTTCTTGAGAAAATTGTGTTTTGCTTTGACAATTTATAATTGATAAGTATTAGAACTTATTAAGTACAATATTAGTAAGCTTAGGATCCTTATGTTTTTAGGACTTTAAGTCTTTAGTAAGTCTAGGAGTCTTGTGTGTTTAGGATTTCAAACCTTAATTAAGTTTTTTTTTCCTTTTGTGTATGTGTGTGTGTTATTTTTTGTGACTTATGTATTTTTAGTTTTAATAGTTATAACACTATATCACCTTACTAGTAGTATAATAATAAATTTATAATTTTTTTTATTTTTTTCACCTCATATCACTCAGGCACGTGCCTACGCCTACACTCCGGGACTCCTTGACGCCTTTAATAACTATGGTCACATACATAAGCAATGAATCGAACAATGTCTACTTTTTTGTGTTTTTTTCTCCTTTTTATTTCTATCTTTCAACGATTGCCTGCTTGACTAACATGTCACTAAATACACCACTTGAACAACCCACTAGCTTTTCTCTTTTCCTCACTCTAACTAATTCTTTCATCACAAAACTTAACAATAAGTAGCGAAAGAAATAAACTTTGTATCGTTTCTTGGGTAATTAAACCTCTCCAACTAGACGCCTTGTTCCTTAAATCTACACTTAGTAGGGGGGTTGCTCAACCTAAGCTACATCAAGGGATAAGGGTATTTATAGACGTTAACTGACTTCTTTACTTCTTGATACAAATAAAAGAATGAATAAATAAATATTAGCAATGTTTTTACATAGTACATAACTGAGATAGAGCATCAATACCAAATTCACCAAGCAGTTGAAAACAAACCAAAATTCAATGATGGAAACAGGAATAAACAGATGAGATTGGAGAAAACCCACTTGTTGTTGCCTTGCAACTTGCTGTCTAAGCCTGGCAGCTTGCTTCTTAATGGCCTCCATATCCAAATACCAATCTAGCCCAAAAAAGCAGTCCCCTTATATAATTATTCAGTTATTAAACTGTTGCAAAAATAAAGAAAATTACGTGCTTCCGAGAGAAATTTCACATCTCATCAGACTAAAAATCAGGAGCAATTAACAAAGCAACTTCATATTTTGGGCATGCGGGGACGGAAAAAAAAAAAAAACTGTGAAGTATGGTGATTTTGTGTGGTATGCGTTCGCAGTGATAGGGAAAGAAGATAAAATTAAAATTGCAGATACTGTACAAGTGAAAACAGTAATGAACGAGATATCGATTGAAACAGGAAAGATAGGCGTTTTGACCTCGGTCAGGTCGGCAGACAGGCACGTGCTAATGTGCATATTTGGAATTGTCGTTCATGGATAAAAAAACAGATTTTAAATTTTTTACTTAAATGACTAATTTTTTTATTATTTATTTTATTAATTTATTTTTTAAAAAATATTTATTTAACTGTTTTTATTAAAAATAATTTTTAAAATTCAAAAAAATTTTTGAAAAACGTTTTTTTCAAAATTTAATACCAAATAGGGTCTGAGCCGAATTGAGTTGAATGTTCTTCAATTCCAAAATTATTATTAAGAAAAAATGCTATTTTTTAAAATTATATCATTTGTTTCCTACAATTTCTAAAATTTTAATATATTATATTAGTATTTTATAATAATATTTTTAAATAATAGAGTATATTTTTTATTAAAATATTATTTTAAAATATAGAAGATAAATAATATAATTTTCAAATTTGATGGGTACTACTATATTATGTCAAATTATAGAAGACAAATTATATAAATTTCAAACACTAAGAAATACTAGTGTATTATATTAAATTATAGAAAGTAAATGGTGATTTTTCCTTATTATTATTATTTAGGGCGTGCATCGATTCGGTTCGATTTTGAACAAAACCGATTAATATTTAAAATTGAACCAAACCGAATAGAAATATTTCAGTTTTATTTTTTAATCAGTTTTGTTAACTAATTAATTAAATTTATATAAATTATAATTATTATTATATTTTATCAATTATAATATATTAGAACCAAATATCGTAACTTTATTAATTATAATAAAAATAACTTAATTATCATAATTTTATCAAACATAATATATAAATTAAAGTTATAATTAAATAATATAACTATAGATTAAGATAAAATAGCATAAATTATGATAAATTGATATAATCATTACTTCATCAACTACATTATTATTACAAATTTAATTATCATAATTTTATAAATTATCATAAATTAAAATCAATTATCACAACATTATAAATTGATATAAATTAAAACTAATTATTATAATTTTATCAATTATTCTAAATTAAAATTAGATAACATAAATTAAAATAAATTTTTATAGTTCATGAATTTATTCTACCATAAATCAAAATAAAATATTACAAATCATAATTTTTTATCTAAAAGTTATAATAAATCATTAAATATATATATAAATAAAAGTTCGATCAATTTGGTTTAATTGGTTTTAAACATTTAAAATTGAATCGAATAAACCGAATTTTAAATTGAAAACTGAACCAAATAAACTAAAAACCGAATAAACGGTTCGGTTTCGGTTTTAATTTTGGTTTTGCACACTCCTAATTATTATTATTATTAGAATACCCTTAAGTTTGATTGAATATACTAGTTAATCTTTTCATTTTTTGAAATACATTATAAAATCTCTTAAGTTTGGTTTAATACACTAAAAGACTATTTTTTTTTAATTTTAAATGAAATATCCTATTAATCAACTATAATATTCTGTTAATCAAGTAGAATATACCCTTATTTATATTTTGATAAATTTGATATCTAGTTAATTTAAAAAATATATTTAAAAAAATAACAAATTTAACATTTTGATATCAAGTGAATGAAAATAAAAAAATATATTATTTTTTGATATTTTTAAGACAAAAAGAGATGATAAATTTGATATTTTGTTTAAAAAAAATAAACGAAATTAGATAGTCTATTAAACTAAATTTGAGAAATTTTATAATATATTTTAAAAAATAAAAGAACCAAATTTTAGAGATGTTAATATAATTTTCGCTTATTATTATTATTATTAAAATTTATTAAAGTTCAAAATATTACTTCTCCCCATTCATTTTAATTGTTATTTAAAATTTTTTATAAAAATTAAAAAATTTATTAGGTAGACATAATTATAGATATAAATATTATGCCTTTTTTTTTTTATAGAAAAACTAATAATAAATTATAATTATTTAAATAAAATTTATTTCTATAAAATCGAATAAAATTGAAAAAAAAATTATTACTTGCAGTTAAGATGAACAGTTACAATTGAAGGAAATATTAAATCAGTTACTTAATTTTTATTTTAAATCTATCTGACCTATACATTATGAATGAATTTCAAATTATAATTTAAAAAAAAAACATGTATTTTATTCAACAAATAAACAAAAAATATACATTAAAAAATATAAAAAAATCATAATTCAAAATCATATTAGTTAATTTTTCTTTTAATGTGATCACAACCAAATATGATGATAGATGAACAAAAATGATTAAAGTTTTGGTTTGTCATCATCACTAAATTCAACTTCAATGTCATGAAAACTCAACCTATTAGATGCCTGCTTTGCCCACTTCGCAATCTTCTCTGCTTCTCTATTAATCTTCTCTTCTTCCTTCATAGCCCTATTTAGTATTTTCTCTTGTTCTTTAATCGAAAAACTACTTAAAACATCATCCATCTCACCCCAATCAATACTCCATTTTCTATTTTTCTCCTTCTTTGGGACCTTCTTCTTCTTCGGGGAACACCAAAAACATCCACTTTTCTGAGGAGGAGAAGGCGAATCCATGGATGAATTAGACGAACGAAAAGACCCAGATGTTAAACTAGATTTCTTTTCCTTAATCAAATCCTTTTCCCCATCTGGGTTTTCTTCTTCCTCCACAGAAACATGATCCGGGCTGAATTTATCATCTGGGTTTTGTTTGTTGGGAGAGAAAATTTCAGTTTGAGAATCAGAAACAGTGTTTCCATGGAGTGAGGTGTTATTTGAAAGAGGGAAAGATTTGAGCTTTTGAAATCGGGTTTCTAGATGGGGAGGGAGAAGGGAATCGGTGAAAGAAGTGTTGATTTTAGAGACTGTTTCAAGAACAGAGAGGTCTTGAATTTGGGAGATGAGTTCATCAACGGCCGAATCATCTGTGTCTGAGAGATAAACAAAATCGGCCATTTTTTTGAGAAGGAAAATGATTGATTTGTAGGGCTAAATTGGGTTTGAGAAGATTAAATACAGAGGAAGAGGAGATATCACTCTGCAACGGCTAACTCATGCCTTCGGTCACTACTTTCAACGCGTGGGACATTCTAGTTCTATAAATTCTTTGAGTGAAGTTGTTGTCTGCTTTTTTGATTTTTTTGTTCTTTTTTTCACATTTGCTCTTAGCAGAGAAAATAAATTATGATTCTTTCACTGTACGCAGGTGTATAAACTGTTAATTAAATATGTATTTTATTTAAAATGTTAATTGATTTATAATTTTCACCATTAAATGAATATATTATTATATTAGATATTCATTATATCTGATGCCTATATTATTCATTATGTCTGTTGTAGTGATATATAATATATTACATGTGTGCATTTGGTCGGTTCAGTTCAAAACCAAATCAAAAATTATTGAAATTTTACTTACCAAACTGGAAAATAGATTTGGTTCGGTTAATTCGATTTTGTATATAATATATTATAATTAAATAATATATAATATATTAATAACATATAATATGTTTTATATTATAATATATATAATATATATTTTTTATATAACAAATTATATATATAATATATTTTTAATATATGTTTAGTTTGGTTATGTGACTTTTTAAATTGAATTGAACCGATTAATATATTAAAAACCGAATTGAAATAACCGAACCGATTAGACCGAATTGAAATTGATTCACTTCAGTTTTGCTAACCCCTACCCGATATATCATAAAATAATGCCATAAATTATCTACTTATTCTTAATTGAGTTTTTTTTAATGTTTAAATTTTCTCTATTTGAAGAAAACCCAACTTTCCATTAAATAAAAGAGTTTACACAGTGAGAGAGAAGAGGACGAATAAAGCTTGGGCCTTCTTCCCAAATCGTGGGACTAGGAATTGCATGGGCTACACCATTAACCGGGCGTCTAACAAAGCTGACTTTAATATTGGTACATTGCTGAGCTATTTTTCTACAAGAATACAAAATGCATCCTAGCTTCGGCATGTGTTCACAGTTGGAATTGAAGGCATACACAACACCTTTAGCATCCAATTTTACAGAGACATTACCCAGATTCTTATCTTTGATCCAAGCCAGGGCTTCTTTTAGGCAAAAAGTTTTCGCTATATACGAATTCCAAACTCCATTGAAGGTAACTAACTTGCAACAGAGACAAACCCTTCTATCATCACGCAAGATCATACCTAAACCCACTACACCAAAAGCAACATAGATAGTTGCATCAATATTCATTTTTACCCAACTTGTTGGTGGACAACTCCATTCCAAATGGCCTAAAGGTCCTCCCATCTACACCATCGATGCTTATTAGCTTTCTGAAACTGGAGTAAAAAAGATAAACATTTATAAACAACACAACTTGGGTTGTCATGTTTCTTATTCCAGAGTTGCTCATTCCTTTGATTCCAAATTTCCCACATAACCACACATATCTTTTCCTTGTACTCAGTGTCTTCAACTATCTACACACTCAGAAAAATCATCCACATGAATATTTACCAAGTTAATTCCTACTTCAAACCAACATTGAACACAAAGAGGTGAATATTATGCTCCCCTAGTTCTCCACACAAAGTGCAACAGTTATCAACTTGAATTCCATGAAGGAACAAGCATTCTTTAGTTGGTTAAAAATTCATGCAAATTCTCTAGACAAATATTTTCACCTTTGGTGGAACATTCAACCTCCACACTTCAGTCCCTTTGCTGTTATTCAAATCTCTGTTACTTTGAAAGTAACAGAGACACCTCTATTCTATACCCAGACTTGACCACATACCTCCGATTTTATCGAAGTGCCAAATTAATTGATCCTCCAAATCTTCGTTACTAGCTAGTAACTTTAAGATAGCCGAAACATCTCTCTCTTCAAATAAATGATTTAACACCTTAACATTCCATCTAAAATTCCCAGACTCCCAAAGATCTCTCACGTGGACATTCTTATAGCCCTTTTTGATCAAGGTTAGAGGTTTAAAGCCATTCTCGTTAATAATCTAAGGGTCTTGCCAAATATTTATCTTAGACCCACTGCCAATCCTACAATTGTAGCCCTCATTTATGACTAGTTTAGCATTCCACATACTTTTCCAAACTAGGTTTGGATTTGCACCCAACTCAGCCGACAAAAAATCCCCTTCTAGGTAGTATTTAGCTTTGATAATCTAACTAACAAGAGTATCAAGATTAGTAACTAGATTTTAGGTATGTTTAGCAAGGAGAGCTAAATTAAAAGATCTTAAATGGCGAAAACCTAATCCTCCATCTTCCTTCCTTTGGCAAAGAAAATTCCAAGAAGCTCAATGAATTCTTTTCCTTCCATCTGGTTTCAAACCCCGCTAAAAGGAATTCATCATACGTTGCAACTCTTCAAATAAAGAAATAGGAAGCAAGAAAGTACTCATACTATAGAAAGGAATGGCTTGAGCTATTGCTTTCACAAGAATCTCTTTCCTAGCTTGAGATAATAATTTACTATGCCACCGAAATAATATCTTCCAAAATCTATCTCGAATATAGTTAAAGACTGCTCTTTTGTTTCTCCCAACAAGAGATGGAAGGCCCAAATAGCGACTTGAATCCAGAGGATTATCAACCCTCAGAATGCCTTTAATGTTATCACGAAGCTCCTCTTTGACATTATGACTAAAAAATATGCCCGACTTTTGCAAGTTAATTGCCCGACTCAATAGATTCTCATAATTAGCCAAGATGGCTTTAATGACATTGCCTTCATCAATTGCAGCTCGAAAAAATAAAAAGCTGTCATCAACAAAAAATAGGTGAGAAACAAATGGAGCTCCACATCTAACTTCGCAACCGTGCAATAGATTCTCTGTTTCTACTTTTTTAATTAAAGCAGATAAACCCTCAATAAATAAAATAAAAAGGTAAGGAGAAATAGGGTATCCCTATTACATGCAGCAGAAGTATTTATTTAATTTGAATTGAGTGTAGTTTTAGATTTCGGTCAAAATTACATATTTCAAAAATTTTAATTTTACCGAAATATGCAATCAAATATTGCATGACATGAAAACACACTTTTCATGTTAACCTTGAGCATTTATCCATAACTTTTAACAAAATATATTTTATTAACTTTTATGAATAAAATCCATTTTTCCAAAATCATCCAATAATTTAAAGAACAAAATGGAAAAATAAAATGATTAAAACAAACATTTTATTACTGAGATCACCAAGGTGCAAATCAAGCAAAAAAACTAAAAGCTTTGTTTGCGTTGATGAAATTTCTTTTTGCTAGTTTCAGATATATGATCACAAAATTTTCCTTTGAATCAAAAGAGAAAAATTTTGAGAGAAAACAAAATTTTCTTACAGAACGAACTCATGAACCATCTCTAGTTCTTTAATCACTTCCCACCACATATCATTAATCCTTCTGAAGGATTAATTGAGTGGTTGGCCGAATTTAAGTTTTTGACAATTTTTTTTTTACTTTTGATTTTTTTTTAAATTTTAATTTATGATATAATGATGATGCAACAATTGTATAGTTCATTTCTAGCTACCATTATTAATCATAAAATCAATTTTCTCTTCAATTATAGTGGTAATTACTTTAATGTACCACTATAATTAATTTAATTAACAACTTAATTAAATTATTATAATCTTAATTAACACTTTAATTAAAATTATAAATAAGAAAAAATGTTAAAATTAATCAACATTAATTTTAACTCAAAAATATATGTGATAATTTCTAATTTAATTCTCAATTAAATTACTCCTCACATCTATTATATGGACTAGACTAATAAAATATTTGGTGTGACTTATAAGGTCAATAATTTTATCGAAACGGAAATATAATATTAACTCCTTAATATTATATCGGACACAATTTCCGAATTTCTCGTATACCCGGATATATTAAATATCCTTCCAGAATTTTCCTTTTAATTACCGATAAAATTTTCAATATTATTTTGACCACTAAATTATAATATTAAGTCCTCTCGTTATGATTCTGATATTGATTAGGGTCACAGCATGTCAAACCCTATTAATCAATATACTAATGAGTGATAATTTGCGTTCTGATTAAAATAAGACTTATCATTATTAATCTAATTAATAATTCAATCTTACATTGAATAAGTCATATTTTTCCTAGCCAGAAATTTATTTTATCAGAACCAAAATATCAACTCCATTAAGATCTTGCTCTGGTGCTACAGGGTAACGAGTCCTACTATCGATAATCTCATGTTTCACTATATGATTAACTGTGGTGACTATGAGCCGAATGACTAAGCGCGGATAGCCCAGTACAAGGCAAGAGCACCTCCACAGCTACCCATGAAATGACAGTCTTGACACCTCAAGTCAAAGGATTTTGAGTCACATAAGACTCATATATTATGACCAAAATAATAACTATTGACATCTAGCACTATCTGTGCAGTTATTATCAAGCGTCACTGTTCAGTACCCTTAACTCTTTAAAAACCCACTGATTTATTTAGATATCATTATATCATGGAGAATGAGATTCCTCCTCAAAATAAATCATGTGACAACCTAGAGGTTCAATAAATGTCCAATTTATTGTCATATACCGGTTATGAACATTTTTAATATTATCTTTTACCAGAGATATTTATCTCATTATTATCAACACTTTGATAATAAATTCTCTGTAGATAATTAAAGGGCTGTATATTTCATAGTATTATTAACTATTACATTCATAATATAATCAACAACTTGAATATTTATTTATTATGAATATGAAATATACATGTGTTCATTGTTATATAATAATTAATGTATAAAAAACTGTGAATGCACTAGGACATACACACCACTGATAACACTCCCTACCTTAAGCCCCTACTTGGAATGGTAAGGTCAACCTCTGCACCATTGACAGAAACCTTATACTTGACAAGAAGTAACACAAAGCATCATCCAATCAATCCAACTCTGACCAAAGCCCATATGATACATGATCTTTTTGAAGTACGGCCACTTAATGCGATCATAGGCTTTACTAATATCAATTTTAAGAGCAACATCTCCTTTTTTGCCCTTTAACTTTCTTCTTATGCAATAAATAATCTCAAAGGCAACAACCACATTATCAATAATAGATCTAACAAGAACAAAAGCTGACTGCTCTTGAGAAATAACCTAAGGCAAAATAGTCTTCAATTTGTTAGCAAGGACTTTAGCAACAACTTTGTAAAGGACATTACATAGAAAGATAGAGCGCAAATCTTTCATAGTTGAGGGATCATCAACTTTAGGAACCAAAACTATAGTTGTATCATTCAGCCCTTTAGGGAAAGAGCAGTTAGCAAGTCAATCAGAACAAGCAGAACAAATATCTATACCTATATCTGGCAAAAATGTTGAAAAAAAGTTGGATTGAACCTGTCTGGACCAAGAGACTTATCTAGATGCATTTGGCAAATAGCAGTACGCAACTCTTCTTGAGAAAAAGGGGCCTCCAACTTAGCACTTTTGTCTAGCGAGACTAAAGGCTGAATAAAGCTAAGATCAGGATCTAAATCAACACAGTTAGCTGCAAAAAGAGCATTAAAATAATCAAGAACCACTTTTTCTAATCCGCTATGCTCTTCTACCCAAGAACCATTCTCATACTGCAGTTTAGAAATATTATTTCATCTTTTCCTTTGATGTCATAACATGAAAAAAAATTACAATTATGATCATTATTTGTCAACCAAAAATTCTTTGATTGTTGCTTCTAAAACTTTTCTAAAATTTTAGAACTTGTTTAATGGAAACAAATTAACAAAAAATAAAAAACATGAATGGACTTCATGTCACATCATTATGATTAGAGCTGACAATTTATATCGTGTATTATTTCGTGTTATAATATATTTAATAATGTCGTGTTTCTTATATACATTATATATTTTATTTATATATAAAATATAATAATATAATTAATTTTAATATAATATATTATAAATTTATTTTAAAATATTATAATATATATTTAAATATTTTATATAGTTTGACATTAAAATAATTATTTTTTATATATTTTTCACCGTGTTTAATCTTGTCTTAATATATTAAGCAGATAAAATCTATTTATGACACAATATTTTTCATGTCTTAATCTTATTGATACGGTTATGATTTATATCCGTTAAGTTCAAATCTATATTCATTTAAATTCTTATCATTTTATGTCATTTAATAGTATTATCTTACAAATTACTAGTTCTAATTGTGACATCACAAAAATACCACATAAGTGCCACTTCATCCTGGCATCACAAAAATACTACAGTATTGTAATGTCACAAATATACAACGTCAGCACTAAGTCATTGTGACAAAATAGGTTAAAGCTTAAATTTACTAACAGTCTCAACTACGAAACTCATTTTGCACATAAAAAAATAGATTATTAAAATTGTCAAATTATAAAATCACATTGCATTAAATCCAATTGACGTGGCACTGATGATGTAGACTCTACATCATTGCCACATGGACTTCATGTCAGTGGCACATCATCACCACAGACTTCACGTTAGTGCCACTTTATCATCATTGCCACATGGATTTCATGTCAGTGGCACATCATCACTACAGACTTCACGTTAGTGCCACTTTATCACCACGTGACTCCACATTAGTCTCATATCACAAAAATTCCACATAACACTATGTCGGATGGATTTAATGCCGTCTATAATAGATATTTAAATTTGTTAACGCTGTCAACCGCATGACCTTTTTTATAATGAAAAAAAATTTATATTTAAAATTACAAAATCGTGAAACCACAAAACAATTTTTCTTCACTTTCTAAAAAACAACTTTGGGGTATCTAAAGTTATATTGAAACAATTTTTTAAATGTAAATAATCTAACTGAAAAAAAATAATAATTTAGTTTAATATGATCAAACAATAAAGAAAATTTTTGTTGAAACCATCACATTAAGTCGATTTGAATTGGAATCAAATATCATATCAATTATCAATATCATTGATCCGTCCGAAATTAAAACTAAACTAAATAAGACTATTATCAATTTAATTTGATTTTTTGATGTTTCGGTTGAATTTGAGACACCCAAATTTATCATCATCATATCATATTATATAAAAGCGAGAATAGAGGGATACACAAATTTACTAAAAAGCCAACACAATTGTATTAGTTAATTTTATTAATTTTATCATTTAATAATTTAATTTATCAATGAATAATATTAATAATTAATTAATTAGAAATACAATTTTATTAGGATTACGTAACTATTAAAACAAGCATCTCAATTCGATAATAGAATGCAAATTATAACTGAATTAATTTTAGCAACATGTCACAATAATATGTTAAAATTCGATGTACAAATTATTAATTTTAACTCAAAATAAAATAAAATATTTATTTTATTTATTGTGCTTATTATTATTATTAGGGGAGAGTACAAAAAAAAAATGTATATGTGGTTCCATGCTTTTATAATTTTAAGTATGGAGTATTTTTCCGATCAAAATAGTCTTGTGGTTTGTATTTTTAGTAAATTTAAGTTTTTTTTACCATAATAATGTTAAAAAACGATGACTTTGTACCAAAAAATTAATTTGATGATATTAGTTAATTGAGTTAATTTTGTCATTTAATAATTTAATTTATTAGTGAATATTATTAATAATTTATTAATTAGAAATATAATTCTATTAGAACTAAGTAATTATATTATATGTATATATAAAATAAATAATTAATATTAAAAAGAAATAAAAAAATGCAATATTGGTATGGAAAAAAGGAAAAGACTAAGAGAAATCAACTGAGATTTATATCTATATTATAGTGCTAACAGTATATCATATATTTTCGAGAGAAATCTCAATATTTTATACAGTATATAATTTTTTATAAGTTATTTGAAAATTTATAATTTTTTAATAATTTTTATATAGTCAATAATTAATTTACTTTAATCACATGTTAAGTTTTTATAATTTACGTGTATAGTATAATATAATTTATTTTTATATAAAATATAAGAATCAAATATAATTAACAACAATTAGTATTTAAATTAAATGTAATTTAATTACATGATAATTAAAAGTAACTAAAAGTAATTTGTTGGACAAAATTATTATTATTTATTTAATAATAATAAGTCCAATTATTAAAAATTACGTGCATCGCAATTAATGGACCAAATAATTTAACATATATTTTTTATATATATAATATGATATAAGAATTAAATATAAATACAAAATTAGTTTAATAACGAATTCAATATATAATAATCACGTACAGTGCATGTTAATAAAAAAACTAGTCATACTATATATAAAAGTAGTAATAGGAGGATAAACAGATTTACCGAAAAGCCAACCTAATTATATTAGTTAGTTGAGTTAATTTTGTCATATGATAATTTAATTTATTAATAAATGTATTGATAATTTATTAATTATAAGTCTAATTCTATTAGGACTGATGTCTTATAACTTTAATTATATCATTCAATAATTTAATTTATTAATAAATGTATTTCTCATTATATATATATATAATTATTAATAAATAATCTTATTTACTAATTTAGGAATATTCCAAAACATAGTGCTTTAATTAAATAGTCCGATTTTCAACTAAATTGACCTAATTTTTAAATCAATTGAATTACATAAGAGGGATTAAGAAAATATATTTTAATTGGGTTAGAGTTATGACTTATAATCTATAATATGATAATCAAGTTGATTCTATTATTATAAGTTTATTTCATATTGGATCAAACCGGAATAAGTTTACATACATTCTCATTATAAGAAATAAGAGGTTATTCAAATATATTTAAATAGATACTATGTTTACATATGCATCTCTTCCTGTACATGACGTGTGAATCAATAAAAAAAAATATTATCGGTTAACTTTGCCAATTAATAATTTAATTTATTAGTAAATAATATTAATATTTCATTAATTAGAAATCTAATTCTATTAAGATTAAGTAACTATATTTTATAAAAAAAACTTACTAACTCAATTTTATATGACTCTTAATAATTGACAAATTAATAATTTAAGGGGACGAGCAAAATAACCATAAAATAATTACTACATCTATTTTATATATGTCTCTTAATAATGGACAAATTATATTGGTTCAAAAAAAATAATGGACAAATTATATTAATCTTTATATGAGATATAATACGAGTCTAATATCTAATAATCACGTGTAATATATGAGGGGACAAACAAAATTACTATAAAGTACTTATTACCTCTACTTTATATATTACTTTTAATATTTTAGATAGATATGTGCTTTCATCCCAAATATTAGTAGCATTATGACTTTATTTATGAGCAAAAGTTCTATTAATATTGAAATAAAGTTCGGTTATTAACAATATTATGATATTATATATAACTCTATATTTAGCTCAATAATTAAATAATTAATTAACATTCCAAATAATATAAAACAAATTAATAAAAAGAATAAAAACCAAATAGTGATTAATGACAAATTTAATATATAATAATCACATGCAAGATACATTAATGAAAACTAGTATATATAAAAGTAGAAATAGAGAGACATACAAATTTATCAAAAAGTCAATCTAATTATATTAGTTAATTGAACTAATTTTATTATTTAATAATTTAATTATTAATGAATAATATTAATAATTTATTAATTAGAAATTCAACTTTATTAAAACTGAATAACTACATTTGCATAAATAAAAACTAAGCATAATACAATATATACAGCAAATATTAATTTACTCTAAAAAAATAATAAAAAATAATATTATTATTGTCTTATGATATAAATTAGTCAACCTATTTTAGATTAATATATATATATATATATATATTATTTTCATTTGAACTTTATATACTAAAACAATTATCTTAGTAATTGATTAACATAATTACTTAATCAGAGACAAAACTTTTCTCCAAAAATCTTCTAAGCTGTTTTTTTTTTCTTAAATAAAAATTAAAAATAGAAAGAGAAAAAAAAATAATTTTATTTTAAAAATTTTTAAATATATAGTAGAATGGTAAAATTAGAAATTAAATGACTATAAAAGTATTTATTGCTAATATTTTATATATAATTTTTAATGATAAATAAATTAGTAAGGTAATAGAATTTAAAATAAATATATATTTTTATAATTTAATAAAAACAATATAATATAATAATATGAAATATATTAATACAAAAATTATATAAAAATTAAATAATAATTAATAACGAGTATAATTAGTTACTGGAATTTTTTACGGTAATAATACAGAAACAGCAGTACGCCACTCATCTATCATTGGTACCGATAGATCGCGAAGTTGGAGAGAGAGAGGATGACGAGAGGGAAGCAGAAGATCGAAGCTCAAAGGAGAAACGCAGAGAGGAATCAGAAATCAAAGGGCTCACAGCTTGAGGCCAGAACTGTTGCTCTCAAAGTCAGCTGCCCAATCTGTAAGGTTTGTGCTTTTAATTTTTATTGCCTTTCGAGATCTTGCCTTTTGAATTCTTTGCTGATTACGTGGTTTAGGGTTTAAATGATTTGGATTGCTTAATTTGTACTGTTAATTTTTTTTTTTTTTGGTTTTCGTAATTAGAGGTTTATATTCAAGCTTTATATTGGGGTATTCTCCCCGAGAGTAAGTTCTCCACAAAGGAATTTGTTCAGTTTTTTAGTTATAAACATTTCGAAATATAGAATTGGGAATCAAATTTTCAACTTCTTGAAGTATAGTCTTCGAAGAACTCCTTTAATTTTTTCCTTCTTTCCTTGAATGATGAAGGATAGTTCTTTATCTTTTGTGGGGAAAAAAAATGAAGGGTAGTTCCTACATAGTAAACATGTGATTCTTCCCTTGTTTTCCTTCATTGGGCACTTTTTCGTATATATTTTGACCCCTTTCTTGCATTATTAAGGGAAATTTTAAAAAATGCCAAAAATCTCAAAAAATGTTGCATCAATACCTTCACTTAAATCTTTTTTCAAAACTACAAAAAGCTCCTAAAAATATTACAAAAATACTTATATTCAAAAAGTCACCCCAAAATATACCAAAGGTGCACATTTGGGGCTATTCTTTGGGAATATCTTGGTATGCCTTGGTAATATCTTGTGATTACCTTAGATATATTTTGGAAATACCTTGATTGAATTGCCAAATTTTCACCCAAAGGGACGAAGAAGAAGAAGAATTGAATAATTAATAAATCCATGAATGTAAGCTCAAATTAACTAGAAGGTTTGTGAACCTCCAACAAACTTCTAAGTAGCAATTCGGGAGATAATTTTTTTTCCCAATCCAATCACAACAAAGCATCAAAAACTATATTTTTAATCTCAACCAAGAAGCGGGTAAATCAAAATGAATAGATTGCAACTAAAATTGTTAATAAATTGCAACTAAAATTGCATGTTGTGAAATAATTTAAAAAATAATATGTATGCCTTATCACCGAGGAAAGGAATTTTATCAGCTTCAGTGGAGCGAATTGCAGAGTGCTGTTGCATGATATCATCGTCACCAAAATTCCCCCATTCTTCAAATTTGGAAGCCGTAGCATCCATTTCTCTGTTGGTTAATTGCTCCTCCTCCTCCTCATTCTGCATCTTTCTCTCTTTCTCACCACAGAAAGCAAACTAAATTGCAGAATCAAACAAGAGTGACTGCTTTGATTTCAAAGTCTAGCAATACTGGTGAGTTCAAACTCTTGTCCACTAGATCAATCGAGATCTTCCTGGTAGAGGTTGGCCAAGCCCGCTCTATTGTGAAAATAAAAAATGCAAAAAGGTAAAAATGAAAAACTCTTTTGATAAAAATGAAATAAAAAATAAAAGTGCTGGTATTTTTGAAAAAAAAAACTTAATATTGGGTAATTCGTGTAAAATCCTCCATTATTAAAGCATACATATGGCCCAAATTCTTGTGTAAAATTAGGTAGATTATGGGTTTAAAGCCCAAATTTACCCTTTTCTCATTCTTCTTGTTTTTTCATTTCAATTAACGACTACTTGCACTTATTTTTCTTTTTTCTTCTTAAGAAAAAAGTTCATAATAATAATGTTTGTATTGCAATATGTTTAATTGTTAATTCATTTTAAGAATTGTCTTTTGACCCATTCTGCTAACAGCTCTTTTCTTTTTAATCTCATTTTGTCCATAGCTTTCCTTTTATTTGTTTTTTAATTTTACATTATTCTTACATAATCTTTTCCTTCTTTTAATAAGTTTCTCATTCTCATAGTGTCCAAATTGTGATTATTATTTTTTAATTTTCTTATAATTATTCAGACAACAATGAGTTTGTGTTACAATTTATTTTCGTTCTTATATTCTAGTTGTCCCCAATTTTCTAGGAAGAAAGGTTGTCTTGGGCATATTTTATACTTTTTGATACCTTCTAAGAAAGGGAAAGTAGAAAAGTAAGTGGTAACATTGGATAAGGAAAGGAAATAGAAAACTGTTAAATGAAGTGGAAAATCGAATATTGTTTTCTGTGACTAAACGTGGCTTGATTTATTTGCATTTGCCTTTTCCAACTATTCTTGCAATTTTTATATTTGATGCTACAATTACTTGTTAATATTGTGGGTAAATAAACTGTTTTCTGTGACTAAACATGGCTTAATGTATTTGCATTTGCCTTTTCCAACAATTTTTACAATTTTTATTATTATATCTGCAATTATATGTTAATATCGTAGGTATGTAAGCCGTTTTCTGTGACTAAACATAGCTTAATGTATTTTGCGTTCACCGTTTCCAACTATTGTACTTGTTGCTGCAATTGCTTGTTAATATCATAGGTAGCTAAACTCTGAAAGACCAAAAGACAAATCTAATTTTTATTGTGACCTTCGCCTACTTGTCCTCATGCTCTGTCAATATTGTTTGACACCTAAAAATATGGTAGTGAATTTTGGGAAGTATAAGAATCTGGACCGAATTTGTTTTTGTGGTCTTTGAAGAAAAAATATTTTACTATAAGCTGACTTTTAGATAATGTCATTTCAGGTTAAATGTAGGTTGGGTCTCTCTAATCTTTGTCAGCAGAATTAATTAATTATGCTTTTTATAATTACTAAACCTTGAATGTAAGGGGGAAGGTTAGATATCTTAGTATCGCGATATTTAAGCTGAATTTTTATACTTCCATGTATATGACGGCAAGTACCTAGCAGCAGATGTTATTGATTATGTTTTCTGAAAGAAATTAGACTGGTCATTATTGTGCCATGGGCCCTTGAGCCAGGTAAAGTATAATAATGGTTGCCGAACTCTGCAATTCTTTTTTTTTTTTTTTTCGTTTTTCCTTTTAGTTAGAGACAAGGTACTTCAACTGTATTCCAGTGAGTTTTATGCTTTCAATTTAGAGCTGATATTTCTTAGGAAATACAAAAAATTAAAGTTTTTTAGTTTGCTGTCTAGTTTACATCTCATTCTCATTGTGATAAACACTGAGTTAATTTCTATATTTTGTTTGATTTGCGGGAAATTATTGTTGGATTTTCATCAAAATCACAGTGAGAGTGATTTAATTATGTAGGAATTAAAGCTTAATGTCCACAATGAAACAAATTGAAATTTTATGATCCTTGTACAGAGTTAGTTAATTATTAGATCAAGATACCCGTCATGAGTCATGAAACTCTATATACCCCTCATGAGTAGATATGTATTTGGTTTTTGAGTTGATTGTCGTGGTGACCAATTAGAGACTTTTCATTTAGATGTGAGAAACAATTAGTGTTTGTTTTTAGCTGTTTTTTTCTTTTGAGTGTAGTCATCTTACATATTGCAATCTTCACAAACTGCGCAATTACAAGTGATTTTGTTCATGTCTTGATATTTGCCTACCATATATGGTAGTAGCAACTAGCACTCCTCGTTCCCAGGTTCTTTGAGTATGCTAAAACAACAAATATTGACGTTCAGGTGCAGCTAGCGAATCATAATCAACTTGGGGATCACTATGCTTCCAAACATCCAAAAGAAAAGCCGCCTTCTGAATCCAGTTGATTTCTCCCTTGTAAAGAATTTTTTCTTTTTTTTGGGTGGAAAAAAAAGCTTCCTGTGTGTGCTTAGAACTGTTAATATATGTCAACTAACGGATGCACTATTTCATTATCTGAACCAAGGTAATTGATGTATGCCTTCTGTGGTTTTTCTTGATAAGGATGGTGAAAAACAAGTTTCATCCAGGTCTGCAGGTATATCAAAACTCACTGCCTGTTTCTGTAAGATTCTCAAGTTATGTGCATGAACTTCTTGAACTGGAACTCCCTCAAAAAGGATAATAATAATAATAACAAGAGTCCTTTTATAGTGCGCTTAGTGTATTGATACGCTATAATATTTGCAACCATTAGATTATTTATTTTTAATTCTAACCATTAGACTAAGTGAATTAGATCATTTATTTTTAATTCTAACCATTAAATCAAGTGATTTATAACCTACTGAACAAGTTAATCAATTTATTATTATTATTAAATAAATGGGGTATTTATGTGCTTTTGCATTGTTATTGTTTCTCAGCTTTTTATAGGATGATTTTGCATTGTAATTCTATCTTTATTTGTGATTCTTGTCAAGTTTCTCAGAAGAAAAAATTTCATCATTCCAGCTAAATAATTTCTCATGCTTGTGATTATAATTGTAGAAAATTTAAGTGATATTTTGATATGAAAGGATAATAATAATAATAATAATAATAATAATATTATTATTATTATTATTATTATTTATTCAATTTCAAATATTTAGAAAAATTAATTGATAATAACTATCAAGAATGTAATTGAGCATTTAGAAAAAATTGAGGGCCAAAGTACGGTTTTATATTCTTTAATGTTTTATGTCATTTGTGCATTAAAAAATCACGTCACCAAAAAGTTTTGACAACAAATGATCAAATTAATTTCTGATACAAAAAATAGTAAAATTTTTGGGTAATTTCGGATATTAAAAATAAAATTAATTTAAAAGACAAAAAAATTATTAGACTCTTGTTAATCACCGGTATTTTAAAGAAAATATTTATATAAATATAAATATTATTATATAAATATAATAATATAGACATGAAAAATATCAACTAGGGAAAAAAAATCTATGATAAAATTGCTCTCAATACTTAATTAGCATTAATTAATGCTTAATTTCCTAAAATAGATTAAAAATTGTTAATATTAAAAAGTCAAAACCCTTATTAGTAACTCTTTGTATATTACTTAATATTTAGTTAGGTAATGGGTTAACTAATTACCTACTATAATAGGTAAAATCCGGGTGTATTATAGTAAAAGCCTAATAATAATAATAATAATAATAAAGAGATGAATGTATTGCTGAACCAACAAATGAATTGTTTTGGTTGTAAGCGTGATGAATTGACATCCAGATATAACAATAAAACGGATCTTCTGATCTATATGCTAATCGGGTATGACAATAAATTCCAACATAAATCCTAGCAATATTTCTTTATATATATATTTTTTACTATATATTTCTAATGTATAAATATATATTAATTTTTATAATAAAAGCTAATACTTTATAAAAAAAATAGATATATTTATTTTTGTATTGGAAATGTATAGAAAGTATTGATAGCACTCCTCGTATTTGAATAATCTACGATCTTTATTTTCTAACGCATTAATCACCACTTAGCATCCAACTCAATAATAATCTTTGATAAACAATGGATTATCAGTTTTTCTCCATAAACAAAGGGTAAAATGATTTAATAGTAGTAAAATTTTTATATGTGTATTAAATTGGTACTATAATTTTATTTTGTATTAATTTAGCATCAATATTTTAGAATTGAGTTTCATATTATGGTTCCAAAAAACATTTCTAATAGATTCATGTTAATGTGGATGTCAAACTTGCTTATGTGAATGACATCTGTATAAACGTGAATCCATAAAAAAAATTTTTAGTACATGATCTGAAATTTAACTCTAAAATACCGATACCAATCTAATACAAAATAAAATTTTGGTATCATATATTATTTTGCCCCATAAAAAATCTCTCATCTCTCTTCTAAGTTCTCTCTATTATGATGCATTATACGAAATTTAATTTGCATTACCAAAAGTCAATCACCCATACATTACCATAAATTTAATAAAAAAATTACTATTTACTTGATATAGTTTGAAATAATACATTAATATTTCTTTTTGGTATTTGAAAAATATATAATTTGTCACATGTACTTTGATATAATAAATTAGTATCTCTTGATGTTTGAAAAAAAATATAATATATTAGTAAAAAAGAATGTACTCTTTTGCTCATGAGTTATTAGTACAATAAATTAAACTTGCAGGGTACTAGTGTATTATGTCAAAAATTTTAGGAGACAAATCGTATATTTTTTAAATTTCATGAGTTATTAATATATTATATCAAATTATAGAAAACAAATAATAATTTTTCCAAATTTAATTTGCATTTGAAGAAAAAAATAAGAAAGCTAGGGACAGATGGAGGATGAATGTAATTGACATTGGATTGCACTTTGCCTTTAACAAAGAGGATTTTACACCATATACAGAATTTAAATTTTTTTTAATTTACCGATGTTTTTCCGTGTTTTCATTTGTTATCTTTTCTATTTTCAATTTTATCAATTTTTTAAAATATGAGAATCACTATGTAAATATTTAAATAAATTTTAGATAAATTTTGAGTATATTTTTAATAAATTTTGGATAAATTTTTACTAAATGTTAAATTTTTTAGAAAATTTTAGACAATTTCAATTTTCATTAATTTCCTGGTAAATCTAAATTAAACTTTATATGAATCTCTGATAAATATTGGATAAATCTTGAATAAATATTGTATAATTTTAATTTTTATTAATTTTCTGGTAAATTTTTAGTAAATATTTAATTTCAATAGTGCTTTTGGTATTTAAAAATTTTTTTTAATACTTTTTCTATTTAAAAAAAAAAATTTAAAGAGCAGTATTTTTGGTAAATATTTAAGCATTTTTTCCATTTATCTCTTTAAAAAATCTAAGCTGCTTGTCTCAATGCTTTTATTTTATTTATATTACTTAATTTGCATTAAATTATAATTATTTTAAAACAAATTGTAACAAATTAAGATAAAATTAGTTGACATAAATAATATTTTTTATAAAAAAAAATTAACAGAACGAGACAATCACCACGTGGCCCATGCACTCAGAAACCTTTGGCACTTTGTTTGTCCATACAATAATGGCACAAACACTGTTGAAGAAAAAAATTGAAAAGCCAAATTGCATTATAAAAACGTTGAGGCAAGCAGCCTATGGAACACACACTTGTTGGTGTTAGCAGAATACGTTTACCATCATTGGGAATCTTATGGGCAACCGAGTCTCATTGTAAGCACCTTCCTCCTCACTCTTTCTTCACTCCATTTTCATTCTCCAGGTTCTCATCTCTTCCTTTTGTTTTAAAATACTGATTTGATTGATTGAGTGCTTTCAACTCTGAAATTTCATCCGTTAGTAATTCATTCTGTAATTTGGGTGATCCCAGGGACAAAATACGTAGTAGAAAGTGGAGGTTTAGAAGATTGATGTCTAAAATGAGTGATCAAGGAGGGAAGACGGATCAGGCGGTCACTTCTGATTCCACCTCGGGCAGTATGATTTTTGAGCCGATTTTGGAGGATGGAGTTTTCCGATTTGATTGTTCTGCGGATGATCGAGTTGCTGAGAGCCCCAGTCTTTCGTTCGTTAATAGCAAGGATAGAGACACACCCATCAACACTCATTCTGTTCCTTCTTACACCCCGAAGTTTGAACGTCTCATGGGCCAGCAGATTGTCAAGTTTGAGGTAATGGGCTTTCCAAATTTTTGTTTATATTCTTAACCCTTATGTTCTTTCTAGTTTGTTTACTTTCTTACTCCTTAATTACTGTCAATGTTGTGTTTTCTGGTTTAGCTTCCCTCTGGTACCTCCTTTTATGGAACTGGAGAAGTAAGTGGTCCACTTGAGCGGACTGGGAGGAGAGTAAGTCTTTTTTTTTTTTTTAATATTTCATTTTAATATTTAATCTGTCAAATTATTCCTTTTCATCTTTAACTTTGTAACTTATCATCTGATACTAATAGTTGGAATGGCAGAAGCCATTTGCAGAATATGTCAAACAGCAAGCCCTCATGTTCATCAAAGAAACATTACTAAATGCCGTTCATCCACTTATCTAGGTCTACATTTACAAGCATTAACTGAAAATTCATCTATTTATACAACTATAGAAATCTTTAACTCCCACTCATGATCCTATACACCAAAACACTTGTATACACAATTTGTGCAAAAAGGTTGAATAACCTCAAATAAAACCTTGATTTGCATTTCTAAGGTAAACATTTGTCAAGATTAAAATATCTACATCTTGGTTTGGACCCATCAAACTCTTATAGATTTCTCAAATTCAATTAATATAGGGATTCCGAGCATCACAAGCCCAGATTTTGCCGTCCTTGTTTACCAAAGAAACTAAGTCTTTCAAATCCAAACCAAATTTCATTTGGCAATCCTCGACATCTAAACATAAGAAGCTACATTTTGAAATTGTAGGTTTTCACATGGAACACTGATGCATGGGGTTATGGTCCTGGAACTACATCTTTGTATCAGTCACATCCATGGGTCCTAGCTGTTCTTCCAAATGGAGAGGCGATGGGAGTTCTTGCCGACACCACAAGACGTTGTGAGGTGATGTGACCGTTGTTTGAAAACAACTTTTTAAAATCTTTAGCCCTTATATCTTTCTCTGATTTACTATTGGCCATATTATCTTGAGCAGATTGATCTCAGGAAGGAATCAAGAATTCAGTTCATTGCCCCAGCCTCATACCCTATCATTACTTTTGGTCCTTTTGCTTCGCCCTCTGCTGTTCTGCAATCTTTGTCACGTGCAGTTGGTATTTTGCTTAAGCATTTTTGTAGCTTTTGCTCTGATTTTAATTTAATTTCCTCTTTTTTTCTTCTTTTTAAAAAAAAAATTATATTCAAGTTATTCTTACATAAAATATATAGTGTAGAAAATAAATCTTGTCATTGATAATTGACTGACCAATATATTGGAATGCCTCAATTTTGAGGCAAAGCTTGTGTTTACATATGCCTTTATATGCATGCATGCAAATTACCAAAGGTTTACAGTGGATTAACAAAATTCTGCAGTAAGAGGGAGAAAAATGCATGAAAAGAAATATTTGCACAAGGTAATTGTATCAGATTGTATGAGGAAAATCCTTAATGTTCAAATATAGAATTCAACAATATGAGTTATAAATCTGCATTAAGGAGATGGAGTAGAGATGAACAAACAAGCAAAGATTAGAAAGGAAGCAAAGTACCACAGATATTCGTAATATTGTTTGATCATATATGTATGAGGAAATCTTATATAATTTCACATTACTTCTGCCCATGAAGTTCTGCCTTTCCTCAATGATCGGTGGAGAGAAGGGTGGAAAGGCTGGCCTTTTTATTCATTTTTTTTTTCAAAATTATATTCTTTTTTATTTTGGGAATTGGAAAAGTACCAACCTCTAAAATCCAAATGAGAAATGATTTCATTCTTCATTTTGCAAGTTGCATTTTTTAAATATCTTTTTGGTGGTGATATTAGCTTCATATTTGTCCTCAGGTACTGTTTTTATGCCTCCTAAGTGGTCCTTAGGTTACCACCAATGCCGTTGGAGCTATGATTCTGACAAGAGGGTTCGTGAGGTAGTTATTTCATGCATTATGTGGCCAATATGTTGAGCACTACCCTTTGAAGTCAAATTTTCTTTTTCTTAGTATAGGGAGACACAATTTTCAATATTTCTCAGTTTGAAAATTGTTTATACTTTACTCTTCAAAGGTTTCACATCATATATCCTTTCTGGTTGTTGAACCTCTTCTATTCCAGGTTGCGAGGACATTTAGGGAGAAGGGTATACCTGGTGATGTCATATGGATGGATATTGACTACATGGATGGTTTTCGCTGTTTCACATTTGACCAGGCATGTTTTCCTTAGATACTTTGGGTAAAATTTATTGCTTTAATGTTTGGACTATTCTATGGCCTTGTCAATTTTTCTTTTGTCCCTGAAATATGCTCAATGAGGTTATTCTCTGTTGTCCTTCCTTTCTACATCTTCACTTCTAAACTACATGTGTTGCAAGTCATGGATAGTCATTATACTCTTCCGAAATCATGAATAATGTTCCTTCCTATATCATTTTTAGTGGCCAAAAATCAGTAATAATGTGTATGGACCTAAGTGAGTTCCTGGCAAAAAAAAAACAAAACACATGCAAATGGAGATATAGGTAAGTGTATCATTTACCTATGTGTTGTAATCAAATTTAGTTTCTTGCTCCTGGTAAAGTTTGTAATTTTGTGTATAATTGTGGAGCCAGTGCTATCCATAGACTATGAACATAGGACTCTGCTTTGCTATGTCATAGTACTAGTCTCAAGTTACAAAATAACCAAATGCATGTTAGTCAAGACTATAAAGGTGGACACGTCACGCAACCAGTTGAATAATTGGGCCATGTTCAGATCTTTGCTCCCAAGGTTCTGTTTTATTGGGGGATTACTAATTCATTCAGATTTTTATGAGAAATGAATAATTAATCATGCTTTGAAGTATTTATCTTTTGCCAATTCAGTTTGCTCCAAGAGTGACCTTTTGATAGAAGAATATTGTCAAGCATAGAAATGGTTTATCGTTTTATTTGATGAACTTCCAAATTATCAATCCTGACTGAATTTTACTGAATTCTTTCAGGAACATTTTATTGATCCACAGTCTCTGGTGAAAGATCTTCATGATATTGGTTTTAAAGCAATTTGGATGCTCGACCCTGGCATTAAACATGAAGAGGGTTATTTTGTCTATGATAGTGGGTCTAAGAGTGATGTTTGGATTAAAAGTGCATATGGAAGACCTTTTATAGGTGTGTTTTCTGTTTGCATTTGTAGTCGATCTTATCTTCTCACTTACCCCATAATCTTGCCCCAACTCAAAAGGAAGGAAATAATAAAGAAGTGTTGAATCCTTATAGATTGAAAAACCATTTTCAGGAGAGGTGTGGCCTGGGCCTTGTGTTTTCCCTGACTACACACAATCTAGAGTCCGCTCTTGGTGGGCTAGTCTTGTTAAAGATTTCATTTCTAATGGTGTTGATGGCATATGGAATGATATGAATGAACCTGCTGTTTTTAAGGTGATTCCTTTGTTATTTTCTTTTTTCATAGTGCATATACTTTTCTACAGTAGCAATTAATCTTATTGTTTCACCTCTCAGTCAACAACAAAGACAATGCCTGAGAGCAATCTTCATCGAGGAGATAGTGATCTTGGAGGTTTCCAGGACCACTCATACTATCACAATGTATTCTTCCCGAGCCCTTACTTTCACGAGTAGTTCTTTATTGTCATTGTCTTCTTTGTATCCACTGTTGATATCAAGTAAGTTTTCTGAAATATTTCTCCTTTTAGGTGTATGGCATGCTGATGGCGAGATCAACGTTTGAAGGCATGAAATTAGCCAATAAAAATAAGCGTCCCTTTGTTCTTACTAGGGCTGGATTTGTTGGTAGTCAAAGGTATGCAGCAACATGGACAGGAGATAACCTTTCAAATTGGGAGCATATGCACATGTCTATCTCCATGGTACTTCAATTGGTAAGTAACTCTTGGAATGTAGTTTCCTAATGGATAATCACCCAACTGATTTATAAATTTTAGGAGTGTTATACGTAAGTCCTTTAACAAAATTTAAACAAGCCAAACAATTAAGACTTTAAGAGTGTTTACCTACTTTTCAATTGTCTAATATACTTCCTATGTATTTTAGGAGTGTTATGCGTGAGTCCGTTAACAAAATTTAAACAAGCTAAACAATTAAGACTTTAAGAGTGTGTACTCACTTTTCAATTGTCTAATATACTTCCTATGTTCCTGAAAGCCCTAAAATTCCTCTCTCCTAGTAGTTCGGAGAACAGCCGAAGGGATGAATTTTAGCACCGCCTAGTAGTTCAGAAAACAGCCCTAGTTATTCTCTTTGTTACATGTAGCGGCTATAAACAGGCAACCAGTTATTATTTAATGTGTTAGGTGGTTATATGGTTGTTATATCCTTCTTTTCTGCCATAAGGGTTGTGCTTAAGTAGAATTGGAATTGATGAGAAGGATTTTAATTTAAACATAGTTCTTACACTTAGAGATCATATCTCTCTTAACTCTAAGGAACTCTCTATCATAAATTAGCAAAGATAGTTCAAAATGGAAGTCTCAACAACACTATGTGCTAACTGAATCCTTCTTTGATTTCAAGTTACAAGGACCCATAACTAGATTGCAAATGCAGTCCTGTAACAATATATTTTTTACTTGAAACATATTCTTCATATAAGAGCTATAAACTTCTTCTAGTTGTAAAATTTTAGCAAATGAAAAGCCAAATGATGTAATAAATATAATTCATGTATTGCTATCCGAATTTTTGTACCAACTAAGCCTATTCTACATGTGTTGTACCTTAAGTACTGTACCTTGTCATGCAACAAGCTGAGATGTACAATGCTCTAGGTTACTATGATTATGCAAATGAATCCCTAAATACTGGAGCAAAGGCATTCTAGTGGATTGAAATTTTTCTTAGAGTCTCATTGTTCACAAGTTCTTTCTATATTTTATGAGTTCTTCATTGGATCTTGATATTCTCTGTGACATTTAATTTGAAGGAAATAGAGAGCTTTCTTTACTTAGGAGAACAAACGAAATGACTCCACAAATAAAAATACATATTAGTTCACCTCAAGCAACATATAATGATTTCCTCTAATTTGGTTAACTTTATACACAGGGGCTTAGTGGTCAACCACTTTCAGGACCTGATATTGGTGGGTTTGCAGGAAATGCCACACCCAGGCTTTTCGGAAGGTGGATGGGTGTTGGTGCAATGTTTCCTTTTTGTCGTGGACATTCTGAAAGTGGTACTCTTGATCATGAGCCATGGTCTTTTGGGGAAGAGGTTTGTACTCTGCACAAGCAATTTGACAGCAACCATCTTCTGATTTGCAAATGATATGTATGCATGTATATGGTTCATTTAATTGAGCATAGCCTCGAGTGTAATACTATTATAATAATTTTGTTTAGAACTGAACATGCAATAACTAGGTTAATGCTGTCAATATTGTATGCTTGCATATCCTACTAATCTCTTACTAGATTTTCCATACCGCTTTTCTAAATTTAGGTTAACTATTTTGTTCTGCTGGCAAATTTGTTGTGAACTGACTTAAGTTCCATTAGTGTGAAGAAGTTTGCCGTCTAGCATTGAAGAGACGTTATCGGCTTATTCCACATATATATACTCTATTTTATGTTGCTCACACAACGGGTACTCCTGTGGCAACACCTACATTTTTCACTGGTATGTTCTTATGCTGTTGAATAATCTAATGCAATATTAGAGATTTTCGAAAACATACTCTTTTGAAGTGACTAACAAGTGTATATATCATTAGTGCAGATTCAAAAGATCCGAATTTAAGGAAGGTTGAAAATTCCTTCCTGTTGGGTACACTTCTGGTCCATGCAAGGTTCTTCTCTTCAATCTGAGATTACTCACTTGTTTTATGATGCAGACATATTTCTACCTTAATGACTTGATATCATTGCATACAATGTGTATAAGGTTATAATCTTTTAGGTGGTAGGAAATGATAGTTTGTCTCTGATTGGGCCAAAGAGCATGTTGGAATATAGACTGAAAATTCATTAACCACTGTGTCAGTTATCAAACTTTGGTTTATTGTTTTGACCAATTCAGGTATGATTTCAAATGGAAATGTGAACAGGTCTTAGCAATATTGTGTCGTCTCAGCACCTACTAATTAAACCAATCTAGGTTCTAATTATAAATTTGTTTGGTTATCCATGTCAATTTACAGGGGAAGAAACTCCACTTTTTTGGTCATATTGATAGAAGAAAATATTTTCAGTTAACTGGTAACAAGTCATCTGTTATATGTGGTTGTTGGATATGTTGCTTGAAAAATTATAAATGAAAATAAGTTTTTTGCACGCCTATTGGTTATATATAATCCACAAGAGAAACGAGTATATGACTAGTGTATACATTTTCTAGAAATAATTATTTATATAGAGAACAATGTCTAAACTATATCCTAAACTAGATTCTGAGACCTTTTCCTGTGGAGCCTACACATCTTTGATACAAATAGTGCACCTAGATTGATTTTGAAAAATTTTGATAAAAATCGGTTTGTTGCTTCCAATTGGGTACATATAATTGTAAAATCTGGTAGATAGATGAGCTTTGGACTTAACTCTTTTCAAAAGCTAACTCAAGTGAGGAGGATTGTCCAATTATAGGTAGTATTGTATTGTATTGATATGGCCATCCAATGTGGGATTATATAATCTAACACCCTCCTTTCACGCCCAGACTTGTTGTGGGAGTATAACACAGGAAGTTACTTGGAGCGTGAAAGTAGCAAATCGTACTGCTCGCAGACCAACTGCTGGTGCTTCGGCATTGTTTGGCTTTGATAGACTGATACCATGTAAAATCTAGTAGATAGATGGGTCTTAGACTTAACTCTTTCCAAAAGCTAGCTAAATGGAGGAGTATTGTTCAACCTATTATAAACAGTATTGTATTGATATGGCCAATCAATGTGGGATTATATAATCTAACAAAAATGAACAACTATAATGAGTTAAACAAGATTATGGTGACTTATGGATATAAAAATTGTCTGGAGATAACCATTTATATGGAGATCATTGTCTGTACTAATCCTAAATATGAAGACTGCTTTTTGTTGGAGACTATATCTTTGATACAGTCATTAGACCTTGATTTTAAAACTCTCCTCAAATATTTCCATTGTAGTAAAGTAACAGAGTTTACTAGCAAAGATCTAAACTTAGCTTTTTTGCCACTTGTTATCCAATTGAATCAAATAGTAAGCAACCCATATCAAACTTATGGTTTTTAACATTCATGGTATCTAAGAGAAT
This sequence comes from Balakata baccata, assembly GCA_949630135.1. Classification (NCBI taxonomy): domain Eukaryota; kingdom Viridiplantae; phylum Streptophyta; class Magnoliopsida; order Malpighiales; family Euphorbiaceae; genus Balakata; species Balakata baccata. The sequence goes on along the minus strand of CATIWF010014571.1, from coordinate 23,523 downwards.
GTTAAAAGCAGGTTCTTGCTTGGTGAGAGGCTGCTTGTCAAGAGTGGGCTGTGCATCCATGCCTCAACATGTAGCATGATGCATTTATTACGATATCTAATTCTCTTTCTGGGTTTTTATGTCAAGATTTTTCTTTTTATTTGTTGCCCAAACAATCACTAGGAAGGGAGGGATGAATTGGTAGGAACTTAAAAATTCTTGCACACACAAGGAAGATAAACGTTAGAAGAGATGGACACACGAATTTTTATAGAGGTTCGAGTATTAACTAACTATACTCCTCTCCCCAATCGCAATTGGGTATTCACTAATCTAATCTTCATTGCGTATTCACTAATCTAATCTTCAGATTACAATGAAGTTTTAACTAGCTCACTCCCAACTAGGTGTTTTACCAAGACTAACACTCAACCCAAAATTTCTCTTGTGTTTTGATGGCTCACACAATAACTAATTCCTGGTAATTTAGCTCACACTACCCAATTACAAGATAATCCCAAGTGTTTAAGGCTAACACTTAAACCTTAAAAAAATAATCAAAGAGAGAGAAGTTGAGAAATAAATATGTAAGAGTTTTGACACTTGTAAAGTAGTTGGATGTCTTAAATGACCTTTTGGTAGGGTATTTGTACTGATTATCCACCAATTAGCCGTTACAAAGTGGTGTCATTACTTTTTCTAACGTTCTCTTACAAGTGCATTTAAGGCAGCTTGCAGAGAGGGGTTCCCGGTTAGGAACATGAGTTTCCCGATCAGGAAATGACCTATTTTGACACGTGGCATCTTCTGGTCAGTTGCGGGCTCTAACAACTAGTCCCTATATGATTTTCCCAGTCAGAACTCTTTGTGTCCCCATCGGGACTTGTTCGATAATGTCATAGCCAAGGACCTGAATTTGCTGGCTTCGAATGTTTTCCGGTCGGGACATTGGTAAACTTGACTTGGTCGTTTTGACTTTTAGATGATGTGACACACTTTGGTAGAGTCTACTCTTTAATGGTCATGTCCATTTGATTTTTCCGATCGGACCATAACATCTCCCGGTCTGGAAATTGGTTTTCCCAGTCGAGACTATGCTTGTCCCAGTCTGTTTTTTCTTCTGGAACTTTGGAAGATCAAAAGATAGTCTTTCCCGGTCTGTACATCAGTCCCAGTGGGGAGATATGTGTTCTGGTCGGGAGTTACGCCTCTCTAGGAAAAACTTGACTTGTTCAATGGGGAATTCACAACCAAATGTGTTGAAACTGTGAACACTATCAATACAACACTAAATGAAGATATTAGTGACATTTAATTTGATTGTCAAGATCAAAATGGAAAGTAATCACCCTAATGTTAACATTATTAATGAAAGAGAACACTGTCCTGTTGTTTACTAGCTATTTCACTTGAATCTTACTATTTTTTACTTGTTATCACCAATTGGATTTGATTTGATGATCCTTTTTCACACTTAATGCCCCTGTCATTGGGGCAAATGCATGTGTAATTTTGTTAGCTGAGCAGCATCCATTTTTATAAGCCTGTTATTGTCCTATTGTTTACTATTTTTTCTTATTTCTGAACAGGCATTTTGTTATTCTCTAAAATGAAAATTTTCTGATATTTTCTTTCAATTTCTTGGGTGCCTAAGACCTTTTTTCTGTTTCCTCGGGGCTCCGATTATACTGATGTTCTTTACCATCTTCTGTAGCACATGTCCCGATCAGGGAACAGACAAACTGCAACCTTCTCTGCCCAATGGAATCTGGTTGAGATTTGACTTTGATGATCCGCATCCAGTATGTGTACCACATCTTAAAGTTATTTCATGAAGATAAATTTGTCTTTGGCCTCATTGTTTCTTTGCTTAACAGGATTTACCAACTCTGTATTTGCAAGGTGGATCAATAATTCCATTGGGTCCGCCACACCAGCATGTTGGTGAAGCTAATTTATCAGATGACTTAACTCTCCTAATAGCCTTAGATGAACATGGTAATATGATGTATGTTAATTTTTGTATATCTGCCAAATTTTCATTTGATGAGAAATAGTAAGTTTAAAGAGCTATCATGATTGGTGGAGTTTGTTGAATTTTAGCTGCATCTGATCTCAACATAATAGTGAAGTTGCACAGTAGTTTTAAGATGATCATAAAACAACAAAACACAGCAGTACAAAGCAGCTAAATGCTAAATATTCATTTGAATGTATAAACTACATTATTGAAAACAACAATTCATCATGCTAGATGCATTAGATTGAACTATTGATTTCCAGAGTCATGGGGTTGCATAATCATTTAATGCAATCAAAATTTGACTTCAAATGTTTCAGGTGGATGCATGAATTCTTTGGTGTTGGATTTAGATAACAAAGTCAATCGGTGTATTGGTTTTTTATTTTTAATGACCATGGCATGAGTGTACTTTAGTTCATTTTCTGGATATTTCCATTTCCACCTATACATCATTACTTAGTGAGCTCAAGCTTTAGCTGAAATTGGTAAGGAGGGGGTATATGTTTAGAGATAATCGGCTCAGATGAATTACCCTTAAAAAGGAAAACATTACTCTACTCGATGCCTCCCAAAGTATACCCAAATTAGCATAGAGAAATGGACTTGAGACCTGTTGATTTTTGCAGTTACCAAATTCTTTATGCAGGAACACAATCGAAGCAAGAGTGTTAAGTGGCCAGGATATTACCATCCAAGATCATAGAATTAATTAGGTTGTAGTTGTGTTGCCACTTGTGTCTTTAGATGCAGAACTGGACCTTTCATGTTTTGTGCTGTTGTCAGGCATTCACTTGTTAGGAATAAGAGATGGATATATGTACAAAAATTTTATATTTTATATTGTAGATCTGATTTTTAAAAACATAAAGTCGTAATTCACTGATTAAGCATCCTTTTTTTTTTTTGAAAACTAGTGAATAAGCATCCTTACATGGTGGGACATTCCTCCTTGTTAGTTCCATGTATTGCTAATAAAATTGCCCATTTGTTGATAAAACAGAATGAAAATTTTTTCTATCATTTTATGCACACTAGAAAATTAGGAATTGTGATTGCATTAGAACCCTTGTCATTTGGAACTGCTTAGATGTAGATTTGCCCCTATTTGGGGAACAAGCTTTGAAACTCTAATATTTTGTGAGGCGGAAAGTTAAGCAACACAATTTTCCTACTTTGGCTCCTCTCTTTTTATGTACTTCCCACATGTGCATGACCTTTGTACGTCAACTGGCAAATGTTTGTGTAAATCAAATATATTCATTGCAGGGAAAGCCAAAGGTGTATTATTTGAAGATGATGGCGATGGATATGAATTCACCAAAGGCGGATATCTTTTGTCACACTATGTTGCTGAGCTTCAATCTTCTGTTGTTACTGTTAGAGTTTCTGAAACAGAAGGGTCTTGGAAAAGGCCCAAAAGACGTCTGCATGTGCAATTATTGCTTGGTGGGGGTGCAATGGTACATTCTTTACTTGAGGGCCATTAGCTTAGATTTAGATTTCTCTATGATCCACATTTGGAAATATTTCCTTTGGAGAACTGCTGTAATTTGTTCTTAAACAGGTCGATTCATGGGGCATGGATGGAGATGTTGTGCAAATTATGATACCTTCTGAACCTGATGTTTCAGAGTTGGTATCCATAAGTGAGAAACAATACAGGAGTCAATTAGGTACATATTATTTTTTCTCCAGGGCTTTTAGCCTGCTCTGCATTACTCTTTTTCCTTTTCCTTCTGAATTTGTAGACAAACAATTTACTGAATGCCAAAATTAACTTCACTATAAGTTTGCCAACTAAATTTACTTTGATAAATCAAGTTGATACCCTGGTCTTATTCCAATTATTATGTATGGCCTCAAAATGTGTATGAAGTTCTCGTCCTTTTATTTTGTTCCTTCTTATTTTCCCCTATTTATACAGCTAGAGTTATCCTTGGGCTTTTTGTTGCAACACTAAGTCTGCTGTCCAGGCCTTTTTTTCTGTTATATCTCAAGTGACTAACCCTATTTTTTTGTTTATTTAGTTTCATTTTTTTTCTTATACAATGTTTGTTTATTTCATTCTATGCCTTGTTTGAGGTCATAGTCGAGAGCATCTTCATTCCTTTTCCCCAAGGTTTTCTTTTGGCAATAAGATTTTGTTTTAAATATGATTATGCTACTATGTAGCTATCTTTAACCTGTTATGGGTTTTTAAATTCCATTGTGTTTGGGTTTGAATTTTGAGGATGTGTCATCTTTTTGTGCTTGCACAAGATTTCCTGGATTCAAGTCCATTTAGAATATTAAGGACTAGATTCAAAATGAAGCTTTAATTAAATCTGTTAATTCATTTAAATTCTGTGGAGAAAAAATTGAAACACTTTGAAAGTTTAGGGATTATTCTCAATATCTTATATCTTTCCTATTTCTATTTTTATTTGGAATTTAAATATTTATAAATGAATTGGAGATGCAACCGACGAGTGTTGGCTCATTGGTACTTAAGTCGTTTTTATGGCATTGAAGTTGAACCCCATTTGAAACCTTATAAATAAATAAAAAAGAAAAAGAAAGAGTTGGAGATGTACATCTTTAGTGTGGACGAATATGCCTTGGATACAATGCCTTCCAACAGGTCCTATCACATGCAGTTATGCCTATATCGTTACCAGATAAGTAGAAGTTTTATTCCAGTTTATCTTCTGCTTGTTTCCCTTCTTAAAGGGGAAGTAGGAACTTTGATAATCAATAGTGTTTTCTTCTGTTTGCAACATCCTGATTTGACATAAATTTTTAATTTGACAGTCATACTTTTTTCAGTAACTTCAGGATGTTTATTGTGAAATTGTTAAATGCAGAGAGTTATAAGCCTATTCCTGACACTGAAGAGGTTTCTGGGGCCAAGGGAGCAGAACTTTCAAGAACCCCTATTGAACTGAAAAGTGGTAATTGGATTGTTAAAATAGTTCCCTGGATTGGGGGCAGAATTATTTCCATGGAGCACCTTCCTTCAGGTAATGATCAAAGCCGTGGTGTATATTCTATTCTTGCTCTCTAGCTTCTGCCAGTGTCAAAAGAAAAATGAATTTTTATATTCTATTCCTCCCCTCTAGCTTCTGCCATTGCCAAAAGAAAAAAAGAAAGTGTCTTACAATAGAAGTCCATCCTACTTGATCAACTATCATTGTTGGCATTTTGATATCACATTCTACAGTTAGGCCATTATGATTGCGGCCTATCAATCTGGGTCATAGGAGGTAGCAGTTGGTGGCAGTCCTACCTTCATGTGTTTGAAACTGTGAGACAATATGATTGATTCAGTTAAAGAAATCTGGATATGTGAATTATTAACTTAATTATTATGAGATAAGGTTTTTTTTTTAAATGTCTTGTTGAAATTAAATTTCTTTATAGGAAATTTAGGTTTACCATCTATTTAGGAATTTAGCTTTATTATTATTTAAGAATTATTCTCTTCTCATCTGATTTACAATTGGTTTAGGTTTTTCATAGATCGGGATCCTTATTTTTGATGTAGTGGGATTACTTATTATTCTATAAATGCTTAGTTCTATTATTTCTTGAGTTAAGAATTCATAATTATTAAACTTTCAATCTATTCCTTTTGGCTTTGCGCTTCAAATTTCATGCTTTTGTGGTTATCCCTTTTATGTGTTGTATTCAATTTGGTTTCAAAGTAGGTCTGACCGAGAATTCTTAATCTTGTCCTTGACTATGTCCTTCTGTTTACCATTTGGGTTAGACCAAGATTTTATTAAAGATTTTTGTTTAAATTTCCTGCTATTATGAAATATCTTTTCATTGCTGTGTCTGAAAAGAAATCTGGCTAGAAAAACAATAAAAATTTTCTTTACCATAATTAATTCCTGCATTAGAACTTCTTTCTGTTAATTGGGTAGTACTGCAATCATGACTTGTCTAAAATTTGAAGAGTGCAAGTTAAAGGAGTGTTAAAGTCACTACGACAACATTTGATAGGGAGTGCTGAAATTTATAGGTTACAAGCTGAGATTAGATTATAAGATGCAAATAAATGAGCTATATAATCAAAGGGATAGATATGGTGGTGCTAGAAGAGGCCACCCTCGTTTATTTATTGAATTTTGAACTATCAAACCTTTTTTATGAGTTAAAACAGAAACAGCTTAAAGTATGGATGACATAGTAAGGGCTTCAACAAGATTATTGGCAAACTCTTTTGCTTTCATCTTAAGAAAAAAGGTGAAAAGTTCTCGAATGATACACATACCGATATATGTTTTTACATAATTCTTCATTAATGGTGATCTTTTCAAATATGAATTTAGAATTGTAATTATTCTATTAAATATACAAATTCCGTAATTATATATTAAATATATTGATAGTATCAGTTTGATAAAGGCATGCCATATAATTGAATTATACTATTCTTATTGGACTAGATTTTTGGCTGTTTTTCTTGTTTCATAGCAATCAATTATTGGCATTTTATAATGAGCTTATAAATTTTTAGAATGGTTAAGTTAAAAGAACTTATTGTGTCTGTATGTTAAATTATGTATCAAGTGATGAAGAGAGGATTTGAACTAATTCCTCTTTTATTGGTGATAATTGGTAGGAACACAATGGCTTCATAGTAGGATTGAAATTGATGGATATGAAGAGTATAGCGGCACTGAGTATCGGTCTGCAGGATGCTCAGAGGAATACAATGTCATTGAGTAAGTTTTAAAATGCTTCACAATTTCTTAAATCAATAGTAAACCTAGATCAGACACTGTTTAAATTTTCTGGATAAAACGTATAATGTTTAAATCTTAAGCACAGATATATTACTTTTCCTTTGATTTTACAAAAAAAAACCACAATTAAGGTGCTTGTTCCAAATGGAGGAACATTGCTATGAATTTAGGGTGATAAGTAGGAAAAAAAAAAGCAGCAATAAAAAAATTAATCAATTAAATAAAAGAAAGCAAAGTTCGGTCAATCAACCCAACATCTGAATTGTGATGGGTAAGCCGTGCTTGTTATGGAAAGCAGCTGTGAAGAATGTTAAGAGTCATGTACTGGTGTTTAAGTGGCAAATAGCAAATCAGATGGTGCAGAATTGTATCATCCCATTATGTTGTGTTGGCTTGGCATGTTACGAGCTTCTTACGAATCTTACCCCATCATTCAAATCATTAAGATGACTTCCTAAACCTATTCTGCTTTTAATTGCTTTATTTGAGGACAAAACAGACAACTAATTGACCTGCACCCAACTTTCACTCTCTCCGTAGGGGAAATCATCAAACTAAGCACAACCTTAATTACAAAGGTTTATATTTTAGATTCATTGAAATCATGAAGATATTTTATCATTTGCTTATAAGAGAAGAATTTTATATTTATTGCCACTATTATCTGTGTTTTCAATAATTTGTTTTGTTCCCTCTAGGCGAGATCTTGAACATGCAGGAGAGGAGGAATCTCTTGCTTTAGAATGTGATATTGGTGGAGGATTGGTTCTTCATCGGCGAATATCTATTCTCAAAGATGATCCAAAGATTCTCCGTATTGACTCTGGCATTATAGCTCGAAAAGTTGGAGCCGGATCTGGTGGATTTTCCAGGTTAGATTAAAAAAAAAATTCATTTTTATGATATTTTATGACATAAAAATTACAAAAATCGGTCCATTTTGCTTCTGCCCAAACTGCCATTTTGATATAATTACAAATAAACTGAGCTGTTTGGAAGATATAATACCATAAATGACACACTATGTTGTGTCATCAAATGTTGATAGTCTTATGGCTTAGCCTGCAATGACTTAATTTTAATATCGCTCAACTAGGATAATAATACCTGTCCACGTACGTGTTGACCTCAAGTCTAGACATGTATATAAACACATATAGACATGTATTTGATGACCTATTTCAACAAATTGAGGATATTTCTGTGGGATAACAACATCAAAAGTCCTATAACTTACCACCTCACAATTATGTTTTAAAAATATCTCTTTTACAAACAAGTCCCAATACTTTTAAGATCTCTCAATATTCTTATTCATAATATTCCATTGTCAACAGCTAAATTAATTTTTTCCACTATTTCTGTCCTAAGATATATAAAATTTTGAGTAATTTAATTTGTTCAATTTAAAATTAAAAAGGAAAATACAACCAAGTCAAAAATTGAAAATTTTATGAGAAATTCTGATTGCATATATTAAAATGTTTAATTATGTATTCAGAATTAAATAATTCTTAAAATGGTTGGAATTTGCGTTTGTAAATTAAGTTTATATAGAAATTCAGGTGGTGAATAACCAATATTTTAACTTTGAATTGTACTTGAAGCATCTATTTATTGGATCAATCTTATCTCATAACTCTTAAAGAATGACCAAACTCTATATAAACAAACTAAGTAGCGTCAAATAACCTATAGTATCATACTTCTTGCCATCCATAAGCTCATGTGCCATCTTAACATGCTTGCCTAATTGAAATACCTAGATAATTTTAAAATTGAATTAAATAAGTAAACATGGTATTTAATTATTCCTTGAGAACTTTTTATTGTTAACAAAATGTAGATAATAATACATTTTTTGAAACATGATTTCCTGCCTGATAAGTGATTTTAAGAGATAAATTAACTAGTAGCTGGGAACCAACCACCACTTAGATCATTGTGGAGTATTTTGTGCATGTGAAGTTGATATATGACATATGCAGTTCAAAGGTTCTTTAGTGTTTATTTTGCATGTACATTCTGAAGTTCAATTTCATTTTCATCATATTTGCTCGTTTAACTGTCCTTAGTTTTCATTTATGGTTGGTGCTTCTGCTGTGTTCCAGGTCTACTTCACTTTTTTTCTAGAGCATTGGTATTTTATATCAATAAGAAATTAATGATTTTTCGTTAATTTGCAATGTAGGCTTGTTTGCTTGAGAGTACACCCAACCTTTACCCTCTCGCATCCCACAGAAAGTTTTGTCTCGTTCACTTCCATTGATGGATCAAAGCATGAAATTTGGCCTGAATCTGGAGATCAGTTTTTTGAAGGGAATCTTCTGCCAAATGGTATTTATGCTTCTATTTTCAGTTTTCAATTTTTTAATTTATTTTACGGTATAAAAATGTAACTGTAATTTAAACCAAATAAAAAAAAGACAGAAAGAAAAAGGAAAAATAAATAAGGAATAAGGATTTACAGTATTCATTCATGGGAACTACTAACCAGGATATGAATGTCGTGACAAACTAGGACAAAAATAATTTGCCTGTCAAAATTAACCAACCTCTTTGTTGGATAATAAAAATGTTAAAAACATGTTATCGTTTGCAGAATCGTTGATATGTTACTGAACAATACCTTTGACTGAACATATAAATAAACATGTTACTGTATGCTGAATTAACACCCAATGGAATCCTCTGGAGATGAAAATATGATCCAAATTGGGATATGAGACAGCCCAATACCTTCAATCAGTGATATCCTTGGGAGAACCTTGGAAATAAAGATGGAATTAGTACGAAGTTATTTCCACTGAGGTGTGCCATGATGAATCTTAAGGCTTAGTGAAATCCAGTAACTGCTAACATTATTTGCAGCTTAAAACATACGATATGCAACCCCTCCAATTTATTCATTTTTCTTAGACTGTCCCTTTGACTGGTTGTTTTTGGACCATATGATATTGCCACTTCAAAATTTTGAAAAACAACATACTGCGCTACAATTTGTTGACCTGGCAGCTAGAATGTAAATTAATATAGATTACTGTCTTATCAGCAAATTTTAGCTTGATAGGTCGTTTTTCAAATTTCAGATGTTACAATATGGTCTAAAACAACATTCAGGAGGCAAATATGACAGCCAATCAAGGGAGCAATATGAGAAAAACAGACAAATTAGAGGAGTCGCATATATATATGGCTTTACAATTTTTTTTCCTTTTGATGTAGACTTAAATACTGTTGTTTGTTTTCTATCTCTCTTCCTCTTTGGTCTTCACTTACATGGAAAATCCTCCTTTAGAAATTCATATATTCATGATGGCGAAAATTTTAAAATGCTGTTTTTTGATCATGGTTTTTCATTTCAGGAGAATGGATGCTAGTTGATAAATGTCTAGGTGTTGGGTTAGTGAATGTATTTAATGTTAATGAGGTGTACAAGTGTTACATACACTGGGGAACTGGAACAGTAAATCTGGAGCTATGGTCTGAAGACAGGCCAGTTTCGAAGCAATCTCCTCTCAGAATTTCCCATTCCTACGAGGTTCGAGCAACCCGTTGAGTAATAATGCCTTGCAACTTGGAACTGTATTTGTGAAGAAACTTGTAAACACAGCATAATCCTTGCATGCTTGTGAAGCTGAATTTCTATTACATTTTCTTGCTAATTGACAATAAATAAATAATATATATATATATATATATATATATATATACAAACACACCTAACTTTTTTTTTATTAGAATATAATTATCCTTTTTAAAAAAATAAATAAACATCTCAATATGTCAAATGCCATCTGGATGTGAGGATAATAGTGGTGGCATGATCATCACAATACAATTAAAAAATAGCTTAAACTTTGAACAGATGCAAATTGTGTATCAATAGAAGAAGTTCTGTTCACATTCCTGAGTCATGAATGCCCACTCAAATAATGAGTTTCCCCCCACTTCTCCGGAGTTTATTAGATACCCACCAACTAATGTGCACTGCCTTGAGGTAGATAATCCAGCCATAGCCATTTTATTCCTTATTCCTATATGTTTTTATTTTCAAATGCCATTTTATTACTTTAGTTGGTGTTTCTCCTGTTGATCTTCGTATGAATGTTGCTACTACTGGGTTTTCATTTTATTCGGTTTGTATTACTTGTCTGGTGATCAAAATTGTAATATTTTGAATTTAAATTTCCATAAAAAGAGAAATTTGAGAAAATTCAACAGCAAAATTGAACTGCACCCTCTTATTTATTTGATTATTTTTAATGTTGAATCAAACAGATTAATTTCATCTATTGTTCGTTCTAAAAAAAAATCACTTAATTATATTTTAATTTTACTAAAGTCACTACTGATCTATGTTTCTATTTAGATAAATAAAAAGCTGATGTGTTAGTTAAAATATCAACAGAAATATGATATGGAAATTGATATATTACTAGAAATTTGATGTAACATTTGATGTGTCACGATTATAAATGACATTAGTCAAACAAATATTATTTAGTAATTTTTTATAATTTTAATGTAATAAAAATAAAATTAAGTAACTATAGATAAAATTAACTCTAACTAGATGATTCGTTATAAGAAATATTATATTCATAATAAGATAATATAAAAATATTATATTTATGAGAATTAGTTTGTTGAGAATTATAAGAAACGATCAGGTTTGAGTCTTTTGTCAACTTATAATTGATAATATATATATATATATGTGAACAATTTTTATTTTTAATAAACAAGAAAGTGGGTGAACCTATTTGTGTATAGGCTCACCAAACACACAGTGAACCGGAAAGGGATAGCCACACACTTAAAGAAACGTGAAAAATATCGGGAGCTGAAACGTTGCCGTTTCCGTATCGATAAACTCTACCTGTAATCTATTTCTAGAGCACAATTTGTCATACTCAACACACAGCTTCGCTTCGTGCCTGTGTTCACCACGCGTTCTTTTCCGCTTCTCCAGCTCTCCGTTTTCCTCTTTCCGGTAATTTTCTTCTTCTTTGCTGCTTCTTACCCATTTCCCATTTCTCAATATTCAATTTTTTTTCCTTTTAATTCGATTTCTTTGTCAATTATTTTCTGTGATTTTCTTGCTGTTCAATGTATGGAATTCGAATTCCGCTTCGCCGGCCTCATGTTGATTCCCTTTTATTTGGGTCAAAAAGAAAAGAAGATGGATTTCATGTGCATTTTTATTTTGTTTTTTGTTTTATTAATTTTGAACGAATTCAAAGCATTTGGATCGATTAAAGAGACATAATTATGTTAAAAATTGTAATCTCGCTTGGTAATTGCTTGATAGATTCTGAATTATTTGTTTCAATTACACATAACTCATGGACTTGCCTTGTTTATTTGGTCTGTTTCGATGTTTTTATTTATAGCTAATAGTTAGATCATTCAATTCTTTATGTATTTAGCTTAATGTTGACCATGCCGGAATTTTGTAGCTGGTTTTCTTGTTCAATGTTATTTTATTTTCTGAATTACTTTCTCAGAGCAGGAACAATGGATTTTTTATTCAAGGGAATAAGTGAGGATAAATCTGATTGCCAGTTTGATGATAAGACAATTCAGAGATGCCCATTTTTGAGGAACATCAACAAGCCAACTAGCTTTTCTTTTTCTTCATTGAATTTCCCTACTCCTGTAAGTTCTTATTCATTTGCATCTTTTTGCCTTATTGTTCTTTGCGGTTCTCTGCTAAACATGTTTCACTAACAAAAGTTGGTATATTTTTTAATTTTTTTTCTCCAGGTGAGGGGAGCCAAAGGTCCAATATTTGAAGATGGTCCAAATTTTGATACGGCATTTAAGCTTTTTCATGGAAAAGATGGCGTTGTTCCACTGTCAAACAGGTCTGATTTTCAAAATAACATTTCAGAATCAGATTCTGCACCAGAATTCAACCCCTTGGCAGCAAAAGCAGCTACTATAAGTCTGTCTGCATTTGGTCCTGGTGGACCATTTGGCTTTGGTTCCTTCAATGATAAATGGAAAAATAAGAACAAACGTGAATCAAACAAGAATGAGCAATCTTCACAGGTACATGCACATTCTTTGGCATTCAAATCAACTTACTGTGTACGGGGAGTATTTTTTAACCAAACAATGGGGGGAGAGAGAGTGAGAGCATGCCTTTGTTCCCATATGACCATGAATGCATTGAGTTCAGAGAATGAACCAAATCTTAGAAAGTTTTGTAGTCCCTCTCCAGAAGATTTTCTTTCAGCTTAAGTGCATTTGTTAAAAGTTGTCAATGTAGCAAGAAATGGCTTGTTTGGACTGGTTAGTTGCAGAATGTACAATCTGACATGTATCTAACTTCTCATGAAAACAGATAACTGATCAAGTTTGCACCATTTGAACTAATATTTAATAAAGTTCTAACTATGCTGTGCTTTTTCTTTGATCCTCCAGAAAGGAAATACCTCAAAACATGAGGCACTAAGAAATGAGTGGTTGGAAACAGGCAACTGTCCAATTGCAAAGTCTTATAGAGCTGTGAGTAATGTACTTCCACTTGTGGCATCGACACTTAAGCTACAACCTGGTGTGAAGCTTAGATGTCCACCTGCAGTAGTTGCTGCAAGGGCAGCCCTAGCCCGGACTGCCCTAGTTAAAAACTTGCGTCCTCAGCCGCTACCTGGAAAGATGCTTGCCATTGCTTTGCTGGGGATGGCAGTGAATGTGCCTTTGGGTGTGTGGAAGGAACATACTAAGAAGTTTTCATTGTCTTGGTTTGCGGCAGTGCATGCAGCTGTACCCTTCATAGCAATGCTTAGGAAATCTGTTGTGATGCCAAAAACTGCTATGGCGCTGACTATTGGAGCATCTATCCTAGGTCAGGTGATTGGTTCTAGAGCTGAGAGACATCGGATGAAAACTGTAGCTGAGAGGAATAGGGTAGCAGCACAGACAGCCATTGCTGCTGCAGTTGCAGGGTATAGTTTGACCCAGGTTGGGGGCATCACTGGCAGCGACTGTGGAACGGAAGGAATAACACGGGATCCACTCTATGTCAAAGCTAATACACCCACTTCCTCACCAACTAATGTGTGCTGTTGATATCATAAAGCTGCAACTATGAGAGTGAAATAAAGTGCTGCCATTGGTAAACTTGTGCAGTTCAAAATTGACGGTTCAACCCTAAGAATATATGTATAAACTTTGATTCAGTATTGGTTTTATAAAACCAGTAATGAGATTCAGAATTGTATCGTTATGATCATCAAACTCAGTTCCCGTTCAAAATGCGTTGCTCTATTTAAATAAAGCAGTTGGTTTGCAAGAACTTTTAATTTCTCCAGCATTGAGAATCTGTTTATATCCAAAATAAAAGTTTTATCATTTTAACAATATGAATTTTCATTTTTAATACAAATCTAATCTGGATTGGTCGAAATTTGATTCTGAACCCATGTGGATCTAACGTGGTAATAATGTGGTATTTGACATCATCTTTTGTTAATTACTACAGCCTATTTAGTAAAAGGGATTATTTAGTTAATTCATATAATTAATCACCAATCTCTTGTTTGGTTCAGAAGAATAAATAAATTTTGGCTTAATAATTCCATGGGTATAGTTATCATGAGAATCAATTAAAACTCACATCCCCCCTAATCCATATATTTATAAAATTGTAAATCCTAAACCAACCTTTTTTTTTTTTTTCTCTCTCAAAAACAGCCTTTGGTTTTAGTTTTTAGTTCATAACTTTCAGATGCAAAATCAATGGCAACTACAAATTTTTTAGTATCGTTTTGTCAAAGGGACGAGCCACTGTAGCCTCTAACTGCTCCCGTAATACATACAATGCCCAGTACTTAGTCGATGACAAAATTGTCATAATCCTTTTCACCTCGAAAATATCAAGGCTTTATCTGTTTCTTATCTCTATAAATGTCTACATTTATATATTTTTATATTTATATATGAGGAAAATATGGGATTTTTTTGTGATGGGCTATGCTTTGCTAATCGTTCTATACCTTGTGAATAGGTGTTTCCATTTTATTTGTGTTTTTGCTTCATTAAAGTCACATCATTCGCTTCCATATAACATTATCCCAGTAGATTCATAACTACACTCCGATCAACCATACTAGATTTGTACTAAAAATTAAAATTTATAAAATTAAAATATAAAATTTATTTTAGATATAATAATAATAATAATAATAATAATAATAATAATAATAATAATAATAATAATAATAATAATAATAATAATAATAATATGGTTAGTTTCAAGCCGTGGATAGACAAAAGCCGTGGATAGACATCGCTATGGCTGCTTGATATTTGTAATCCATGACATGTTAATAAACAAAAACAAAATTAAAAAACAGCAGATTTTAGAAATTTTTAGCTTGTGTGTTTTACAGTTGAATGTAGAAGCTTAGAGCTCTTGCATAAAAGAATTTGTTCAAAATTGAGTAAGTAACATTTTTATTTAGAAGAGTCATGAAATCAATAAAATTAAAATGTGAGAGAGAGACACGTTTAATATAGCTAAAAACAAATGGAAAATTCAACACCAAAGATCATGGCTAAATCCACCCAAAAACATAATGAAAACAACTCGATTCTCAGATATCCTCTCTGCATCACTCCAATTTTTTTCAGATGTCCCCAAGGAGACCAATTCTTGGAATATACAATCAGCTTCGCCATATTTGCACTCAACAGCCATGGCTGTCCAACTATATAAACTTGGTCTCCTTCGAAATAGAAATTAATGATCTAGAATGTTCTTGAGTATTTCCTTATCTCATACATGATTGAAGAAATGGAGACGAGATCCTTATTCAGTGCAGATCCACCAACAATTCTCTTTATGCAATCCGAGAGCCTGGTATAATATAGCAGAAGTTGGGTCAAGGCTGCCCTCAAGATCTCCATCCCACATAAGAAGTTGCTGAAAGAGGTGATCACATCTTTATGCATCAGCTCGATTGCAGCTTTCCATCTACTTGCAAAATCCTTCACAATTGTCTCAACTTCCGCAACTGTTACCGGTTTCTCAGAACTGGAATTCAAGTCCTCCGCTGTTTGCCCAAAAGAAAAATAAAATGTTAATTTCAAGTTATGTCCAGATTGGAAAAAGATGAAAGAATTTGGATCTAAATTTTATTTCAAGGAAAAGTACAAAAAATTATCTTCAGGGTTGTGATTTGGCTTGTATCAGATTAGTATCATGTGTTCCAGTAATCCATTCTTCTTTTAGAAAATGTACAATTTATGCATTCCTACGATAAGCCAAGGAAAAAAACCATCCTTTCTACTCTCAAACTATCATGTTAGCCTCATATCTAATGTCATACGAGTAACAAGTCAGTTTTTTGTATTTATTTTTTTATTTTTTTATATATTAAAAGGGTTAATTTCACAAAACAGAAACAGAAGGTATTGATTTAATATAAGATAATCCATAGCCCTCAAAGCATCAGAAGCCTGTGGCCCATGCTGTAGGTTTCGTCACATTACCTATTTTAATTACATGAATATAGAAGCTTTCTTTTTCTTTTCTTTTTTCTGAAGATTCAAGAATTTGAAGGAAATGAATTTCAATGGCTGACAATATTAATTTAGTTGAGTAATATCAACTTACTTGCTCTTGATTCTTTATTTATGCAATCTAAACAGGATATAAAAATCAAAATTACCAATCTTAAGTTCCTTATACATATAAAAATAAATAAACAATTATTTGTTGAAATAGACTTACAGGCTCGGGTCTTTACAAACTTGATGAGGTCACTAAAATGCTCCAGTAGCAGTTCTTCCTGCAGGGAACGAATGGACAATTAGGACCAGCTGCAAATCTATGCATAAAAGCCAAAGTAGAAAACATTAAATTGATTTCAAGATTCATCCACCAAATGATCATGCCCCAGGTCACAATCTTTTAACTAAATCTCTATGCCCTTTTGACATCCATGGAAACTTCATTGAGGAATGTAATTGTTTCCATAGCAGAAAAAACTAGATCGATTACAAGATTCATCCCTTGAATGAGCACATCCAAAGACACATCCCAGAATATCCCACAATCTTCTAACTAAAACTCAATGCCCATTTCACATCCATGTAAGCTTCATTAAGGAATTCGATTGTTCGCTAAAAGCTATTTATTTTTGCCTTGCCCCTAACCATCCCAACTTCCTTTTGTGCTTAAAATACATGCACAAAAATTAAATATGAGCACTATTATCTCAATTTAAAATTCTAACCAGAATACAAAAATTGCAGACTCATTTCAGCAGCATTCGCATACCACAAATAATGCTGTATTGCTCTTCAGCAGTTCCTCGAAGTGCAATTGAATTTTCCCACCTTCTGGACCAGCCTCCTAAAATTCAAATGAGAAAAATTGGAAAGGAGATAATATAGGCCCAAGATTATCATATTTAAAAGCAGATAACCAATCTGTCTAAAGAGCATTATTAAGTGATCGACAAACTTCAATTACTTTACTCAGCGAACAGCCTTCGCATGGAAGAAGATTTAGATTATCCTAAAAGAAGAAAAAGATATTGATCCTTACCTTCAGTACAGAAATTGTCATATCATAGTTGTTTATGAGAAATACAATTTGAAGTTTATGCCTTGGGAATGTTTTGGCAAGCTTGATGAGCAAGTCATCTACAGCCATTCTCAGTCGTTCCAAATTCAATTCAAGCTGCATACAGAGATGGGCCATAAAATCCAGGTAATTTATCACTTCCGTATACACAAACACACACACACACACAGAGGCAGGAAAAAGAAAGACAATTTTGTTAGTTGCAAACGGATCGAACCTGTCCATCTCCATATTCAACATTAAGGTGAATAAGAGAAGCTGTGAATTCAGCATAACGCCTCATAACATAATGAGGATGAACATCATCTTCCCACAATGTCTTCACATTTGCATTTCGCAGGCTGCTAAGATGCAAGTCAAACACCATCTTAAAACGAGGCCACAGGGAAATATTGACCTGGTTAATTTGAGGAAAATGTACATATTAGTACCACATATGTTATCAGGCATGTTCACACAAGAAATCGACACAAAAAAGATTTGCAGTCATCCACTATATAGTGAACTTGTGGCAAAGCTGCAAGAATCAAGCACCAACATCCATATGCATGCTCCATTATTTGTTTCCCCTCTCCCAGATAACCTTTTTTCTTCAAGTAACCAGCTTCACTAATTGATTAAATGACATTCAACAGCTCACATGTACATCACCCGTGGCCCAAGAGAAGACTCTAAAAGATCATCATGGTTGACCAAATAATTTTAAGAGTATTTACAGCAGAGCCAGATTTATGTGACTAAAGTTTTGACTCATATAAACTTTCCAAGAGGATTACAAACCTTGTCTAAATACGAGTCCAAGCATGGAATCCGCCGACGAGACATGATAAGCTGGGAAAGGAAGAAATATGATCAATAGATCAAACCAATGAAAAATATCCCCAAAGGTTGGGAACTATGTACGTAAAATACAGCACAAATTGAAACATATTAAATTTCTATAACAAAAATTTCTGCAGATTACTTGGTCAGCTTTTCTTTAGGATAAACAGATAACCAAATAACTTGAGAACCAAACATAACTAATCATTGCATCGTGTCCCAGACAATTAAAAGAGTATAAATCATTAGAGGGAAAAGGTTCTGAAATGCATATTGCCCAGCAGAAATTCTCCAGAGATATTCTAGAAAATGACAAATAGAAAAGGTTCTATGAATTATATCCTCTTGGATAATGCAACCTAGGTACTTAAAGTTGCTACACTTAAGCACCACTACCCCTCCTAGTCTTGCTTCCCCACCATTCCTCTTATATAAATAAACATTTAAAATATTGGTTATTTCAATTCCATTCAATTCAGTCTGATCTCCAGAAAAGTACCAAATTAAAGTCAATGGTACACCTTGGTCTACTTCTAGTAAAAAGAGACAACCACAATTCAATTCTAGATCATTTTGCTCAGTTGTTTATACGGTTTAGTATCATCAGGGTTTATGAACATCCCTAGTTCGAACACATATATTCCTATTGCAGAAGAAATGGTATCTCTTATACTTGCAAACATAGGGTGCAAGAATGATCCTTCACTATTGAAAAGGAGTGCAAGATTTTCCACAAGTTCTTACTCCTACAACCTCAATGAGTGATGACCACTTCATTCATTGTAAATTCATATGGCATAAATACAACTACAACAATATTCCTAATAAAATACAGTAAAGATGCAATAACAGCAATTTTCTATTCCTCAATGGTTCATAATTTACCTTTTCCCCCTTCTTAATTCAAAATTCTTTTTCAGATACCTATAAAATAAAATTCCTTCACTAGATCACTTGAGCATGAAGAACCATTCTTTTTACTTGGGTTTTGGGTCCCTGCAATACAACTGACTCTGCTTGCCACAAAAAAACAGTTATTATCACCAAATAATGAAATCCTTTATCCACCCCCAGCACCATAAAATCCTCAGTTTCATGTCATTGCAATTAACAACAATATCTCAACCTGTCTTGAATAGTTCCAGGAGTAATCAATCTATCAAACCTATCTTGATCTTAATTTCTCATTCTGGAAGATAATCTCTTCCTCTCTCTCTCTCTCCCTCAGAAACCAAATGGTTCTCAAGCACCTATTTTTAGCTAAGAAGATATTTGACAACGGAAAGAACCATTAGGATTGAAAAGAAACAAGTTTCAAATCAAGATGTCATGATGTCATAGCCAATGACATTGTAGTCTAGTATTATGGATAAGATAATGCATATTGAAAAAAATCCAACCTTTAGACATGCAATCATGGAAAGGAATATTACCTGGTGCTGGTGTATGATGCGAATCATAAGCATGAGACCTATGGCATCATAACAATTAGGTAGTATTGAATTAAAATGTTCATCAACAACAGCAAGTGGACCTGCTGGCATTACAGTGATCATTAGCACTCAATATAAACAACAAAACATATAAAAATATATGATGAAGTTTTATAGGTATTTAAGAGATGATGGTGATTTTTAATGCTTTGCCTTTGTTATACTTATAAGAAGAGAAATTTCCACCAATTGTCAGTCATTCATTTGATTTGAAACCTCTAAACCATAAATCCTGCTCAATGGGGAGAAAGCTACAGTCCAGGAAAATAACTATGCAAATCTAACAAAATCCATCCCAGTATATGAATATTCATGCAAAAGTTCTGTAAGAAAATTCTTCTCAGATACCTGAAAAAATTTCATAAAATATGGATTCTTCCCCAAAGAAATCATCACAGAAAAGATACCTGCAGAATGAGGAAAATGTTGAAATGCATACTATTGGACCTAGAATTCATGTATATATAGAAAACACAATTGAGGAGAACAACTCTAGCATACTCAGAAGTGGCTGTATCCATTAGCAACTTCTGTAAACTTCGAAAGAGGACCTCATAAGGATATTTTTGAGAGCTAGCTTCAGCTATATGAGGAATCAATGCAGGTTGTTCAATTTCCTGAAACCAATTAAAATTTGAATAACAAATAAACTCACTCCGAATAAAAGCACAATAATCCAAAAAGAAAGTACATTTTCCAGGATCCACAAGGTATATATATATATATATAGAAAGAAAGAATTCCATTACTTGTATCACTGTTTTAAAAATTATTTACCACAAATAGTTAAGATACTAAGATAATTATGTACTCAACAACAAATCCAGATCAAAAAACATGTTTTACGTAAGAAAAGGTCCATTCCTGTCTCTGTAACCACAAATGGATTGTACCATTTTTTTCAATATAAAAAATAAAATGAAAAAAAAAGAGAGAGAGCTGAGCTGGCTTAGGCCTCTTAATCAAGTGGACCAACCATCCTTGATGCAAATAGCAACAACAGCAATATACTTCAAAAACCCAGCCACAATGTCTGCTGAACAGAAAATTAGGTTCCCAAGAACCATAACTCTTAATTATTGTACCCAAATGTTATCAGACAGAAACTCTATGAAAATAATGTGGAGTTTACCAGCAAATAATCAAGAACATATATTGCAATCCCACCAAATATAATATAAACTCTCAACATAAATTTACTTCAATTATGTATGTGTCACTAATGAAAAAATGTCAATTATATGGCGTCACAAGACACAGAAGTTGTCAGGAAAAGAAAATGAAAGAAAAAGAGAACTACAGAAGAAGGGCAGTAATTAGTGGTCAATTCAGAGAGAAGCATATTTAAAATATCATTTCTGGGTACAACATATAGCAACCAAACCATATTCCATAATGAATTGGGAAAGGACAAAACCTTCAAAATATTAATCCTCTCCCCCAAAGCAAAAACAGCTGATCGATTCTTTAGAGGTTCCCTTGCTCTTGAGAAAAGACCACTGCTTCTAGTCTCCACACCAATCAAATCACTAGATGTTGCTATATCTAACTGTAACTTCTCCAACGCTTGAATATAAACACGGAAATGTGCACTTAAAACCTGCAAAACAGCACAAAAGGCCTTAAAATATAGCCTTTAATAGAGCAACTCTGTTTTCAACTTAACATGATCCTATGGCAGCAAAATGTGTTCAGTAGCTCAAAAATGTGTGCTCTGGTACATATGCCCACTAACAAAAAGTAGAATTTAATGAAATCAACAATTCTTTTCTTAAAAAGAATATCCGTTTGGGAAATTTAAAGGAATTGTTCTAGATAAAAGGAGGTTTATAATTTATTGTTTACAGAACTGCTTGTGCAATTTTGCGTTCAAAGGAAAAGTAGTCAGAACTTATATGTTTCATATAGTATAGAACAATTTATTTACAATTATTTAATTAAAGAGTTTAATTTTGAAGAGTTAA
The DNA here is from genome assembly GCA_949630135.1 of Balakata baccata. Lineage (NCBI taxonomy): Eukaryota > Viridiplantae > Streptophyta > Magnoliopsida > Malpighiales > Euphorbiaceae > Balakata > Balakata baccata. The sequence goes on along the minus strand of CATIWF010014571.1, from coordinate 1,909 downwards.
TTTATACAAAAGATCAACAAATATTGGACTAACCTAAAATTTCACATCTATTATAGAAATAAAAAATAAAAATTCAAATGTTGGTCCAACAACAATAGTTATACATGCAAGTTAATTACTTCCAAATTGAACCATTAGTTATAAGAACTTGCCTATCCAATATGATGTATTGTATACAATATTTCATTTGATTTTGATTATTCTATTCTCATGTTATTTTAACAATATTTAAACAAAAAGTCATTATAACAGAAATAAATTACATCATTGAAACTTCCTGAATAAACAACAGAGTTGTGTGATCATACTAATAAAACATTCAGCTTCAGGGGAAGTGTCAATATTGCAAATTTTTATTGATGTACTAGCTTAAGTAGATTTTTGAATTTTTGATGCAAATTCTTTCTTGAAAGAAGGTTAATAATAGGATAGGGAATGATATAAACTAGAAATATTCAAGTTCTAACCCAAATTCGTTCATAAGAATACAATTCATTCTAAATCTCACCTTGTTCATTGTGTCAATGTATGCTCCACGAACTTCAAGATATATCTCCTTTCCGTGTTCCTTCAGGAAGGAAATGACATACCTAGAATTTCATGAGACCATCTAGTAAGCTAACTTTTTAAAGGTTCTCACAGATCATGGGACCTACGAGCAAAGCACAGGCAAGTGCCTCATATAATAAAAAAGAAAAAAAATCAAAAAGGAAAAAGGCCAAATTTCATAATACAAACCACTGAGCTTTTATAACAAAACTACTAATAATCGTAATACACATTAACTTTACATCAAGATATTCTAAAATCAAAATAAAGTGTAGATCAAAGATGATTAAGAAACTTAAAATGATAATCCTACTCCTAAATAGCAATATCCCTGAAGCATTCATAATATTTACTCATCACCGAACTCAAAATGCTCTACCCCATCATCATAATCACCATATTCAACTTTATCACTTCCTGTTTCTTCTTGTTCTTTATTTTTATAGGATTTTCTTTAAAACCAATATCTTCCTCATTGTAAAGAAACAAGAATTGAGAGAAATCGATAATTTCATTGATAGTAGAAAACCTTATATATACAACTCTATGAATATAAAATAGGAAATAAATATATAAAGAATAGGAAACAATACTAACTAGGAAATAAATCTCTACCTATCTCTAATTACCTAAATCATACTAATTAAGAATATTATTCAAATATCTCTTAACACTCTCCCTCAAGTTGAAGCATAGATATCAATCATGTTCAACTTGTTACAGATGTAAAAAACAAAGAGTTCCAAAACTCGTATCACAAAAGGCCTCACACCACACTAATGTAGATCCAACCAGGTAGAAAATGTCATACGAACCAACAAAACCTGTAACATAAAAGGCCTCACACAATACTAATGTAGACCCAACCAGGTAGGAGAAGATGTCGTACAATCCGAAGAGAGTCAAGCGAGACATACCGACGACAAATGTTACTCGACAAGAGTGACCCAAGAAATTATATAATTTGCTCTCAAGAGCAGAAAAAACGAAATGGATCACTCATTGTGACCCAACTATGACAAAGAGATGCCTATTTAGGCATAGCTCTCGGATTGATTTCCAGGTAGGGTTTCACTGGAACCCATGGCTCTGATACCATGTAAAGAAACAAGAATTGAGAGAAATCGATAATTTCATTGATAGTAGAAAACCTTATATATACAACTCTATGAATATAAAATAGGAAACAAATATATAAAGAATAGGAAACAATACTAACTAGGAAATAAATCTCTACCTATCTCTAATTACCTAAATCATACTAATTAAGAATTATTCAAATATCTTCAAATATCTCTCAACACTCATCAATAAATACCAGAGGAATATTGGCTCTCAAATGAGAAAAAACATTAAAATT